>PVJO010006074.1:20902-92600 GCA_004026905.1 Hystrix cristata | reverse complement strand
GGCAAAACTACATCCAGGACTGCTCTAGGGTGGAACAGGTTTTAACTCACTTCATCCTCATAGCGCAACAATCCTGTCAAAGCTGTCATTATCTGTGCCTTGAAGTGAGGCAACTGAAAATTGAGGCACAGAGAGCTGAAGCGACTTGCCCGTGGTCACACAGCTAGAAAGAGGTACAGCCAGGATTCACACCAAGGCCATCTGACTGCAGAACCCTCACTCTCAATGATCACACTACTCTGCCTCTCATTGAGTTTCTGGGGGAATCCAGTGGATGTACAGGTGGGCAGGATGGAGGCCCTCTGTGGAAGAAAGTGGAATGCTAACCCAGAAGTGGGAGGCCTTTAGGAGACCATAATGCCACCACCTTCCAAATGTCTGTCACTAGGCACTGACAGTGGAAGGGCCTGGGTGACCTCTGATAATGAATCTGGGAGCCACTCTGGGTATTACCAGGAGGTAGGTTTCAATTCAATGGGAAGAGTTTCTTCAGAGCCAAGGAAGGAGGTGAATGGCCTCGGTTACACAGCAAGCATTGTGCTGAGCTGGGGTTGACGCTTACACCTGAAGAAGTGCTCGCTTTGCTGTGGATCACAGGGCCCCATCTTCGTTTCCTTGTTAGAATGTGGAAAGGAATATTGGTTGGGGGTGGGGCAGAGAGGAGCGGGGCCCCTATCTCTCTGCCCATATCTGGTAAGAGACGTGCTGTTCCCCAGCAGATGGGGCTCTGTGCGATGGTGTCTAGCTGTCTCATGGGTGTGCCCTGCTGCCTTGGCTGGTGTGTAAATTCCCTGGGCGTGAGAGTCATGTGCTCCCTGAATGTCCAGCTTAGTGGTGTCCTGGCTCGGTCTACAGGATGTGGGGCGAGGATTCCCTGTGGCCTCCTGACCGCCCCCAGCCTGGGTCATGCAGGGAGATACCACCGTGGGCTTCCTCAGGATGGGACAGCATGGCTTTTGCTTGGCTGGAAGCCAGCCTGGGAAGGAATTTCCAGGGTACATCTGGAGTCTGTCTTTCTATAGACAGAGAGTAGCAGCAAAAGGTGGTCCCTGCTCTTTGTGTCCCCAGCAACAAGCCACTTGAGGATGGAAAGGAGAATTGGGGTGCCTTCATCTTGGGGGAAAGAAGCAACATTTTTTCTCATGAAGTGTCAAAGCCTAGCGCTTTCCTCAGCCCATAGCTGACCGGTGCCAGAAAGTCCAGGAACAGCTGGAACTTCAGCTCCTTAGTCAGTGCTGTGTAAGGGAAAGATAAATGTGAGTCATGTGCGAAATTGGAGGTGTTCTTGTAGCCCCATTTTAAAAGGTGAAGAGAAACAAGGAAAATTAATTTACGTAATGAGTTTAATTTAACCCACTATAGCCAAAATAATATCATTGCAACAAATGATGAATATAAAAATTAAACCACCTAAAATTAAAGACCCAGACTGGAGATTTAGCTCAGTGGTTAAAGTGCTTGTCTAGCAAGCACAAGGCTCTGAGTTCAATCCCCAGAACAAACAAACAAATAAAGAAATAACTAAATAAGTAAATAAAGAAATAAATGAATGCTCCAGTCAAAACATGGGTAAGAGAAATGAACAGACACTTCACAGAGGAAGAAATACGAATGGTCAACAAGTATATTAAAAAATGTTCTTACAGTGCTTGCCTGGCAAGCACAAGGTCCTGAGTTCGATCCCCAGCACCAAAAAAAAAAAAAAAAAAAAAAAAAAAAAAAGTTCAACATCTCTAGCCATTAGAGAAATCTAAATTAAAACAATGCTAAGAGTCTATCTTATTCCAGAAAGAATGGCAATCATTAAGAAATCAAACTATAACAAATGCTGGTGTAGCTGTGGTAAAAAAAAGAACCCTCCTGCATTGTCAGTGGGAATGCAAACTAGTACAACCATTATGGAAATCAGTATGGAGATTTCTCAAAGAACTGAAATTAGAAATTCCATATGACCCAGCTATCCCCCTTCTAGGTATTGGCCCCAAAGAGTTTAAGACATCATACTACAGCAGTACATGCATATCAATGTTTATAGTGGCACAATTCGTAAAAACTAAATCCTAGAAGCAGCTTATATACCTATCAACAAATGACTGGATAAACAAAATGCAGTATCTATATACAATGGGATACTATTCGGCTACAAAGAATGACAAATTTGAGACATTTGTAGGAAAATGGATACACCTGGAAAATACTATGTTGAGTGAAATAAATCAAACACACAAGCTTCAATATAGTATGGCATCTCTCATTTGAGTGAGGCAAAATACAAACAAAGAGAATAACAAAGGATGGAGAGATGGGGACAAAGGGTTGGATCTCTTGCACTAGGGAAGGGGTCCAAGGGAACAAGGGTGAGGGGCGAGGGGGAGGGGAAATAAGTAGAATACAGATATGCCATGTACAGAAACTTATTAACCTCAATAAATGTAAACATTATATGCCATAACATGGGCTAAGATTAATATACACACCTGTGTGCCCTTGCGTGAGATAACTCTCCTATCCCAGCAGCCTCCTGCCAGCGGAGGTAGCTTGCTGACAGGTACCATCAAAGTATAAAATGGGACAAGAGGGGAGGCAGGAAGGTAGGGAAAAGAAGTAGAATGGACCCCACCCTAACAGATATTCTCTCTCTGTTCTCTTCTTTCTTTCTGGAGGGAATGTCTGGGCATAGACTGGGCCAGAATTCTTTTAGGGTAGCTGGTTTCCCATATCCCCCAGGGTCATGGCGCTGTAACTCTTTCTCCTTCTACTCCAAGGAGTCACTGTGGCTTCCTGCAAGAGAAAGGAGATCCCATTTTAAAAAAACAAACCTCCTGCCTCGCGTAAGTTCCTAAGACGATCAGCACCTGGTGCATGTCCACTGAGGGCTGGATGAGCAGAGGAGAAGGAGGAAAGCAGAAAAGGGACATCTGCTGAGGCCAGGCCGCTGGGCACAGAGAGCAGGGGTAGGTAAGAGGACAAGTGTGTTTGGAATGCCTGGCTTATCCTGTTATCTTCAGAATTTAATTTACTCCCTGTGGTGGACTTATTACTGTGGTCAGTTTGAGCAGGAACGCCCAGCTGGACTGAGTTGATGTGGTTTTGGGCATAGAAGACCTGCCCGAAGGTTATTGCCAACACAACACAAAGGAAAATGGGAGCAGAAGATAGGAGCCGGCTGTTTCCCAGGAGAAGCTCTGTTGCAGCTGGTTCTTCAGAAGGGAACTCCGCTGTTCTTGTCGCAGGAGGAGCTCGGGACCTTGATGTCATGGGGGATGGCTGCTGTTAGCTTCGGGGGAGCTCTGGTCTTCATCTCTACTGCGAACATCATATCCTGGTTCCAGTATAGATTTCTTCAGCCTTCTAGTGCAGACAGGATAAGCCATGGATGTACATGGGACAGTGCCGTGAGCTCCCAGCCCTTGATTGGATCTTTCCGGTCTCCAGCACATAGGTAGATGTTCCACACTCTTCCTGCATTTGGCTTGTGTGTGAATGCTGTAACTTGTAATTGTCCTGTATTAAATCTGCTCTCTTGCAAACCATTGGCTCTAAAAAAAGTAACTAATACACTCACCAATAGAGGGAAGTAGGTAGAATTGCCCCCATTCTACAGACGCAGAAACTGAGCCTTACAGAGGGTCAGTGACCCCTTGGGGTTAAGGCCCATTTTGGCTGACCTTTCTAGGTGCTTTCTGGCATGCCCTCACCTGGTGACTGCCAAGAAGCCAGCAGTGATCAAGTTCCTGGTAGGCACAGTGCCCTTGGAGAGGGAGGTTCATTTCCCCCAGGAGATCCTGGAAAGGTCTCCCAAAGCAGAAAGCCATTACCCCCATGGGGCTTGGTGCTCAGCCACCGCCCCCCCTCCCCGCGAAGGATGAGAGGCAGCAGCCAGAGGTAAAGTGGCTTGCTTAACGTCACACAGGGATTGGGTCCCGGGAGGTGGACTTGACTACCTTGGCCCTGGGCGCTGCGGTGGGAAGGGCACTGTCGGTCCTGCAGCCTCAGGTTTCCCAGCCAGGCAAGGGGTAAGACTGCTTTGGCGTATCTGCCTGGGCCTGGAGCCAGGGCACTGGGGAAAAGCTGAGTGCAGTGCATCAGCAAGGTACCTCACCTTCTCTTGTTCCCAGTGCTGACACCTGGCACGGGGCATCCCTCCCTGCAGGCAGGAGATCTTCCAGTTCCCAGAGGGGCTCAGATCACCAGCGTCCAGCATGGGCAGGGTGGCCTGCTTGCTGGTTTGCTCAGGGTCGTCTCAGCCTGAGCAGTCTGGACCTGCAATCTGGGAACCTCCTAAGTCCAAGGCAAATTCCATGGTTGGACAACCCAGCCCTGGCACTGAGTTCATAGTCGGCACTCAAGAAATGTGTAAGTGAACAGAGGTTAAATATCACATGGCTTCTTTTATGTTAGAAGCCAAAGTATAAACAAGGTGGAGCAAAATAAGACTGCAGGAAGCAGGGAGATAGACTGCGGAGGCGGAAGGGGATCTGGAGATGAGGGGGAGACAGGAGACGAAGGGGAAGTAAAAAGGATTAAAATGTGATACGTATGTGTTCTGATTCCCCTAGATGAATGTATTTATTATGTATTGCAAACATATACTAATACAAGGGGGAAGAAAAAAGAAATGTCCAAGTGAACGAACGAAATGAGTGAATTGAAGAACGAACAAATGATCAACAGTGCTTCAAAGGAGGCAGATGGGGATTACTGTGCCCATTTTATAGATGAGGCACTGAGGCCCAGAGAGTGTAAACATTCGAGTTGCTGTTCTCTATCTCCTGCCTTTCCTCAGCACCAAATCTTGAAACTGTCCCGAGTATTTTGACCCAGTCACTAGGGAGACAAGCAAAAAGGCAGTACTGAGCAGATCTTTGCCTAGCCTCAGCCCGAGGCTGGAAAAGACAGGGGTGGGGGCAGAGTGGTCTCCATTTCGACTTCCCAGGGCACAATCTCAGTGGTTCTGTCCACTTGGTGAGTTCAAACCTCACTCTCGCCACTTTTTTTTAGCTGTGTGGCCTTGAGCGAATGACTTATTCTCTCAGCCTCAGTTTCCTCATGTGTAAAATGGAAATCCAATCGCAATGCCCAGCCCCTGAGGCTGGTGCACGGATTAAATGAGACAGTGCATAGAAAGCACTTAGCACAGTGTCCGGCCCGGCGGAAGTGCTGCAGCAATGCCAGCTGTGGTCAGTTTTATTTGGTGACACAGGCTTGCACAGCACGCTGACAGCGGTGGAGTGGTGGGAGCGCTTGGAGGCCCCACGGCTGGCGCTTCCGTGGCCGTGTGCGCCTGGGACACCCCCTCGGGGCGGCCTTGGACGGGGAGCCGGTGTCCGGTGCGGACCGCGCCGAGGACCACGGTGAGGGTCGGGCTGCGACTTCCATCCTCAGAGAAGGAAACCGTGGCTCGAAGGCAGGCGGAACAGTCAAGGGCCGCCGGGGCGAGCGCGCAAGGGGGCGCGGGCGTGGGAACCTCCGCGCCCGCCCCCGCCGCGGCTCCCCCAGCAGCGGGCGCGGGGTGACGGCCCGCGGATGAAAGCGGCCGCGAGCCCCGCGGCCCGGTAATTAGGCCGGCGCGAGCGGCGGGGCGGGCTTATCGCCTCCGCGGCCCGCGGGAGGGCGGGGTCCCGACGCGGTCCCGCCGCCGCCCGGGGCGGAGGGCACGGCGGTTCCCACGCTCGCTGGGCCGGGGGCGTTCTGGACGGCGTGGCCGCGCCGCCACCGCGCCGGGCCGGGCTGTAATTAGAGTAATTGCGCTGTGCCCGGCTCGGGGCGGCGCGGACCCCGGCCCGGCCCGCCGGGAGGGGCTCCGGGGCGGGCGAGTGGGGAGGCGGGCAGCAGCGGAGAGGCCAGACTCGGGGGAGCACCCACTGTGTGCATGCTCGGTGGCGGGTTCGAGGGTCGCTCCTGCCCGAGGTGCCTGCCCCGGAGAAGGCATCCAGAACACAGACTATGTTTTCTGATCAGGCGGGAATTTAACAGTGGGCATTAGAAAGTCCAGAAGCTTAAGTGACCTGTCCGAGACCCCACAATCAGTGCAGGAAGGAAGAAAATGAAGACCCTTTACCCAGCAGATGTCGGCTTTACTCCCTAGAGTATCTCGAATTTACTGCACTTTGAATCCCAACGCTAAAGCTCATCCAGACTCTTGGGTTCTCGGCAGGCCCCATCATAAACACCCAGGTCTTTACCGCTGACACAAGCCACCAAAATCCTTCTGGAAAAGGTAGGTTAAAAACAATCCGTTTTCAAGCTCTAATCCTTAATCCCGAATCCAACCTAAACTTTAACCCTGCTCCATACCTAACTTCCAAGTTCATCTTGACCCCAGCCCGTGTCTCCAACCTTCTCCCAACCATGATTCTTGCCACCTCTGCCTCATCCTCAGGGGACCCTCTTTCTGCAACTATTTCAAGCGTCTGAGTCTTGACACACACTGCAGACTTGAGCTCGAATATCCTTCCAGAGCCACGTGGTAAACCCCAGTCACCTCCCAAAGTCCACCATTGCCTTCCATTCCCACCCTATGCTACCTGGCTCCTCTCCAGGTTCTGAGCTCTTGGAGGGTAGGGTTGGAATCTAGGAGTAGAAATTGAAAATATAAACAATTAATTGATTGTGAATGAGTGAGTAAATGAATGAATGCAAGAAAAAGGAATGAATGTGATAAATGAGTGAATTATTATGATTATTATTTTGTGGTGTTGGGATTAAACCCAGGGCCTTTGCACTAAGATACATCCCCAGCCTTTGCTAAGTCATTAGGTTGCCCAGGCGAGGATCAAACTCACCATCCTCCTGACTCGGCCTTCCAGATCACTGGGATTACAGGCATACACCACCACACCTGGCTGAATGAATGAATTATTGAATAAGCAAATGAATACTTACTTCGACCTGGATCCCTTCCCTAGTAGGAAACACTTGGAAGACCAAGGGACTCCATCACCCCCAAGTGGCCTGAGACTGTTAGTTCTCTGTGTGTGTGTGTGTGTGTGTGTGTGTGTGTGTATGTGTGTGTATACATCAGCATCTGAGCACAGAACTTTGACTCAGACAAGTTGGGAGTCCACTCCTGGCTACAGTGTTTACCATCTGAGTAGCCAAGGCAAGCACCTTCACCCCTCTGGGCCTCTATGGGCTAAAATGTGGTAACAGTAATAACACCTATCGTGGTGAATCAAGTCTTGGTCCTTTGTTCATTCACTTTCCTCCAGGGCCCCTTCCCTGTGGGGGCTCAGTGCTTAGTGATGGGAGGAGCACAGTCTCTCTCTGTGAGCACCCGTGAGCACAGCACAGCTCTGCAGGGAAGGGACAGCCCCTGGGCGGGGAGGGAGGCTTCCTTGAGCATGTGAGAGTCACTCGCACACAGGTTTGCTGTGGGACAAGTCAAGGCAGATGTTCAAAGGCGCCAAGCTGTGAACAAAGAGTTTTCTGTTATTGCTGGAGGATAAGGTGGGAGGTTTGTGTGTGTTGGGGAGGTGGCCACAGGAATTGAGGCTGGTGAGGGTAGAATTGACTATATCAGGAAACGTCTTGGGGACAGTCTGTGAAATGTCCACTTCGTCCTGTAGGCCTGAGCAGGGAGGGATGGTCAGATCTGTGCTTCAGAAAGATCACTCTGACTAGCAGTGTGAAGGATGGCGTGGGGATGGCCATGGTGGGAAACTAGTGGGGGAGCATGTGACATAAGTGACAGAGATGAGAGCTAATCTTTACTGAGTGCCTACTGTGTGCTACACACTGTTTAAATGTTTGAATTCATCTAATTCTTGCAACACCCATACAAAGAAGAGTCTCTCATGATCTCTTTCTAATAATATCCTGTATACATTAAAGTGTTCCACATTCCTCTCTCCAGCCTGAACCTCTCTTCTTAGCCAATATGTCCAACAGCCTGCTGGCTTCTCTCCTGGAGGTCTAATAGCGTCTTAACCTTCATGTGTGTGAAAACGATCTCTCCAGACCCTCCCAAAGACTTCCCCGTCCCATCAGTGGCAATTTCACTCTTCTGGTTTCTCAGGCTAAAAACTTTGAAGTCATCCCTATCCCTCCCCACGCCCAGTCTTCCTGCAGATCTCGATCCTAGCTTGCACATGAATCCTTGGCCTCACCATTTCTCCCCTACTGCTGCCAGAGCTGTTCCGGGGCCCTGCTGTTTCTTGCCTGGAAGACTGCAGTGGCCCCTGGACTCCCCACTTCTTCTCCTTCAAATACAAAGTCAGATCAAGTCCTCCCTCTGCTCACATCTGCCTTCATCTCTCTGGAATCAAAGTCAAAGTCTTGGCAATAGCAGATAGGTCCTTGTATGATCTGACCCCCTGTGCCCAGCCACTTGTTGGATGCTTCTCACTCTGCTCCAGCCACGTGGACTTCTTTGCCAGTCTTCCCACGTTCCAAGTGCCCATTAGCCTCAGAATTCTTGCACTTGCTCTTCTGTCTGTCTGGAATGCCATCTGCCCAGGTATCCTTGTAATTTTCTCCTTTAAATTTCTGCTCAAATGTTACCTTATCAGTAGGAGCCTCCTTAACCACCCACTGAAATGAATAACCCTCCTCCCTTCCTACTCAGGCAGGCACTCTGTATCTCCTTCCTTTGCTGGTTATAGCATGTAGCAAATGATTTTTCTGAAGTGGGGCAGAGTCTCACTATATGGTCCACACTGGACTGAAATCACTATGTAGCCCAAGCCCAAATTCTTGATCCTCCTGCCCCAGCCTCTGGAGTGCTGGGATTATAGATGTGTGCCACTATGCGCAGCACATATGGGTATAAATGTATAAAGAATTTTGTGTGTTATATTTTACTTTTTAGTTCATCATCTTTCTCCTTGCCTCTCCCTTCCCTGGGCCCCACTAGAATATCAGCTCCCTGAAGACAGGGATGTTTCTTTCTTTGCATCACTGACGTATCTCCAATGCTTAGAATATTGTAGGTGTCCCATGATCTTCTTTTGGATGTTGATTACAAAATCTTCATCTTCCAGAGGAGGAAACTGAGGCACAAGAGGTTAAGTAGATTTGCCCATGAAAGCACACTATGAAGGAGTTGGGCTAGTGGATGACGAGGCCAAAGTGTAGGCAGTGATGGCACTGAGGGCTGGAGAGTAGGGAACGGCTGGAGACAAGGACACTGTGGGTGGCTTTAGCTGACTGAGCTCAGGGTCTGTGAGCTGACTGCTACACCAGAGGGTGCTTTGATACTGTGGGACCTCTCGGGGTGACGTGAAGGTTAAACATAGTTGAGAATTGAAAACACGTTGTATATGTGGTGAAAGAAGAAATTGGAAACACTGTCCCATGAATATTTTTAATTCTCAGCTGTTTTCCTGCCCTTCCCCATCCAGGGAGCTGAGGCATCTGTTGCTTCTGGGGGACACAGACCCAGCAGTGGACAAGCTGCCCATCCTCAGCTTTGTCTTTCCAAGTGGATATTTTGGAAGAGTAGATCAGATGCAACAGTACTAGAACCCAGAATTTCAGTTAAAAAACCTTTACAACTGGAAGGGATAAAGTGGTTCTCTGGACCACCAAAACCTCCTTTTAAATGTCAGCATATAGAGTATGACCAAGTTGGAGCATGGACTTTTTTGCTGTGAGCCCTGGAGGGAGGGACAGTGTGCAGATCTGAGAGCGCACCAGAATACCCCAGAGGGTTTATTGTGACCTGAATGGAGACTGGGCTCCACTCAGGAGGTTCTGGTTCAGCAAGAATCTGCAAGTCTAACCAACTCCCAGCTGATGCTGACCTTGGATCGCCAGCGTAGGTGATGTGTAATCACGCAGGGCAGCCTCACAGAGCCCACGCTGCCAGGGTGGAGACGTGGAGAGGGTGAAGTATCGAAGGGTTCTCAGGAGCCCAGGAAAACTGGGCAAGAAGAAGGCAGGGGCCAGTGCAGAGGGAGTAGAGCCTGTGGCCAGAAGCACAGTCATGTGCTGTCTATCTGGCCTGCCCAGAGGACAGATGGGCTGTGTGCACCATTTGCAGCTACAGATGCTAGCCATCAAAAGAAGAGACAAGGCTGGGCCACTCTAGACCCAGAGACCCCTTCCTCAGCTGTGAGACTGCCAAGCCCTTGTCTCTACCACCCTTCAGATAGAACCCCAGAGAAGGGTCACAGCAGGGTGGGAAACTCTCCAAGATCAAGTCTGAGTGGGCCTGGATTGGCATGATTTAGAATTTCTTGCTGGAACTTCATTGATGAGCCCCTCTGCGCCTGCTGAACATGGGGAAGTGGCCCCTCTGACTTCCTCTCTATGCAACTCTGGGTGCATAGAACCTCGGTGTCCTCTTAATATCAATGAAGGATGCAAATGGCACCATCTTACAGGACCGAAGTGGCTAAGGGAGACTGAGGATGCAGCAGAGTGTGCAGCCTGGGTCTGGCCCAGAGCAACAGTTCTACACAGGGCATTTATTGCTATTAGGGCTTGCTTGTTTTTAACATACTTTCCTTCCTTCCACTTTCCCTTCTCTCTTCCTCCTTTCCTCATATACTTACTGGCAAGTACTATGCCCCTGACACAGATTTGGTCCTCTTGGAGCCCACATCTTTGAAGTCAGGAG
This sequence comes from Hystrix cristata, assembly GCA_004026905.1. Lineage (NCBI taxonomy): Eukaryota > Metazoa > Chordata > Mammalia > Rodentia > Hystricidae > Hystrix > Hystrix cristata. The sequence continues at coordinate 82,039 of PVJO010006074.1, read as the reverse complement.
GGAGTTATGGAATGCACCCTGCTCTGTGCTGGGCTCAGAGTGGGCTTCCTGGAAGAGGAGAAGGGGTTCTTGTTTAGCTGGCTTTGTAGATACTGACAACACATCAAAACAAAGCTTTCACAAGAATAACAACTTTGGGGAAGAAAAGAGTTAAAAGTACAAAATTTCTCCCTTTGCCAACATTCAGAAATAGAGGAGCCAGGAAAGAATGGTTGGCTTTAAAGTCAGATAGACACTGTGGTTTAACAAACAGTGTGACCCTGGGCTAGTTGCTTAACCTCTCTGAACCTGAGTTTTCCTTATCTGTAAAGTGGGACTAAAGATAGCTACCTGATATGTGGCTTTGTGGTACGGATTAAAGGAGGCAGCTTATGGGAAGCACCCAGCATATATTTATTTGCTCACTCAATCTAAGTCCAAGGTCAGAAGTAGATCAAGGCCATTTCCTCTCTGACCTGTGTCCAAAGCAGGACCGTCCCTCAGGGTCACAATGACCGGCTTGTCTTCCCCACAGCTGGGAGGCCCTTGAGGACAGAGTACCCACTTTGGAGAAGGGTTTGGCATTATTAATAAATCTGAGGAGCACCTGCCTTGTAATTTAGTCATTCCTCTTTTGCTATGTGCTTTAGAGAAGTTCTTTCACTGAGAGGAACGTATAGAAATGTTTACAGCCCAAAACTGGGACACCAACCAGGTACGGTGGAGCATGCCTGTATTCTCGGTTACTCAGGAGGCTGAGGTGGGAGGATCACCTTGAGTTCAGGAGTTCAAGTCCAGCCTGGGCAACACAGTGAGACTCCATCTCACAACAGCAACAAAATAAACGACAAAAACCCCTGAAACATCCCAAAGTATCTGCCAGCCACAGAATATACAAACTGTGGCATGGTCTACAGTGGAGCATTACACAGCAGTGGAAATGAATGGCTGTGGGAAATGATACCCACGAATCTCAGGACTGTGATGCTAAGTACAACAAGAATGCAGTATGACTGCTGCATTCAGGTCACAGATACACAAAACAAATTGGTATTCTTTTAGGGATATAAACATATGTGAGAAAATAATTTTAAAAATAAGGGGATTATAGATATGCATTCAGAATAGTGGTTTCTCTTGGAAGAAAGGAGGGCTGTAGAACACAGAAAGGCACATGGGTGACACAGAAGAGCTGGGCTGGGGGAAAGCGGAAGGAGTGTGAGGAAGTCGAGGGTTCAATTTTTAATTGGCGTATTTATAATGTAAGTATTTACTGGAAAATATTTCCTGAACTTACTCAGTACAGATGTTCTTTGACATACAAAGGAGCACATTCTGATAAACCCATCGTAAGTTGAGAATGCAATTAATACTTCTAACCAGCTGCACATCACAGCTCAGCCAAACAAAATCCTGTAGTGTGTCAGTTGTTTCTCGCTGGGGCTGTGAGGCTGACTTGGAGCTGCAGCTGCCCAGCGTTGTACCTCATCCTGCCAGCTGGAGAAAAGATCCAAATTCAAAATTATGGAGTAGAGCTTCTGCTGAATTCAGCATATTGCTTTCGTACCATTGCAAAGTCAAAAATTCGTAAGTCAGGAATGGTCTGTTTTTAATATAACAAGGTGATATCTCCACTAAGCAGCATTGGAGGGAGGATCGTGCTGGGGAGGGAGGACTTGAATGGCCCAGAAGTGAAGGAGCTGCTTGGGGTTGTAGGCCTGGGGTCATGGACGTACCTCTTGAGGGAGAGTCAGGTGTTCCCTTGAGATGGCCCATCCCTTTGTTGTAATTGCACTATCATCCGGGAGCTCTTGGCTGCCCGCCCCCCGCCATGTCCCTGGATTCAGGAAAAGTGGCCCCAGGTGAGGAATAGAGGGAAAGGTATGTCCATCCTGATGAAGTACTGAATTACCTTTGGAGTTGGACTTCAGGGTCTGTAAATTTTCCTTTCTGGGCGTCACAAAATGGCTAGAAAGAAAGTCCCTGAACTGAGGCCCTGGGGCCCTGGGGAGGGGAGTGCCTGGTGCATAGTGAATGCTCACTAAATGTCAGCTCAGGGGAAATTCTTCCTTCTGGGAGAATCACTGGGCACAAGCAGTGTGTGTGTGGTGGGTGGTGGTGGAAGGGGTGGGCCTGCAGCCTCTGCCTTGCTGTTTGACTGCTGGCTCCTGCTGCATGTAGAACCACAGCTCATGTTGCTAAATCCACAGATGCTTCTGCTGTGCTCAAGAGCTTGGAACACTAAGATAGGGGTTACTTAGGGGGCTTCTCCACGTAGAAGGTGTTCTGTGGCCCCAGACGTCATTCCAGAGGTAGCCCCACTACTGCTCCTACCTCTCAGTTCAGCCTTGCGGCCTTCTAGATTCCTAATCCTGGTTCTGGGGAGTGTAGGGTGGGAGCTGAGAACCAGGGAGCAGCCGGAAGAGCTCAAGGCTTTACTCTAGGATACCAGACTCTCACCAACTGTGGGACTTAGGCAGGTCTTTTCCATTCCCCAAGCCTCAGGTTCCTTTCCATAAAATTGGGGAGTAATTGCTGTTTCTCTTAGGGCAGCCATGAGGGATGAAAAGAGAAGATGCTGGCGGAGTGCTCAGGATAGGCCGCCTCAGGCAGAGGCTCAAGGAAGGGCCCTCCTCTTTCCTTTCCCAGACTGGAGGGCATGGAGCCTGGCAGCTTCCTCATCGGAGCCTCTAAGGAGGCTCAAAACCTGGCAGCTAAGTCTCCCTGTCACCCAATCTCCTCCTCCCCTTGTCCACTCTCTTTTCTCCACCCCCACCTCTGCTCTCCTGACTCCTCATTTGTCCTCCAGCCCACCCATCCCATCTGCTCTAGTTTGGTGGCTGTTGAGGACATTCCTTTGTCCTCCTGGGGCCCTTCCCAGCCTGCATGAAGCTGTGGGGGTCCTCTGCTGAGTGCTCCCCGGGCTTGGTGCAGGGTGATGAGCTTTCCTGCCATGGACTTGGTGCCCACAGCAATCCCCGGCAAGGTGACCCAAACGCCACCTCCCAGCAGCCTGCCAGGACCCTGGGCTGACTTTGAAACCCACTGACTTGAGCTGCCCATTCCTTTTCCTGCGGTTCCTCCCCTGCCTGTCAGTTCTAGTTCATTCCAGTTCTTCATCTGTAGAATGATGTAAAGAGCCTAAGTCCTGGGTGGTGCTAGATGAGTGAATGTGAATAAGCAGAGTCTGCCTGTTCTATTAGATTCTGTGCAGTTTGGAGTCACCTCAAATCCAGAGCCCCTTACTCAATCTGTAGAATTAATCACAAAACAAAAGCTCCTTGAACAAGGGGGAGGCCAGGTAGAACTTTGTAGTAACGTCATCAGCACTGACTCTATCTTCTTTTTAGCGATCCCCAAATGGAACTGTGACAAATAACCAGGGTCACTGTGCTTGGAGGAAAGGGAAAAATCCAGACCACTGAGGTAGTTTAACCCTGAGTTTAACGCTAGTCCCTGAAGACATAACGTTGCTAAGGTTCATAAATCAGTGTGAGGGAGCTTGACCTTCTTGCTGCCCTACAGGACACCATGCTGGCCCACTACCTCGGTGCCATCATGTGGATATGACTAAGAAGAAAACTAAAATCTGGCAGGATGCACTTATGCTGGAGATAGGAGATAAACCTCACAGAGGTTCAGCAATGTTTCAGGGATCTGGAGTTCTGGGGCATGTTGTGTTTTCTCCTCCAAAACGGGAGGCAACTTGCTGCACTGTATACCCTCTACTGCCAAGAAAGAAGCACGGCATTTCACAGCCCTATGGAATTTGGGGCACTGTGTTTTATATCTGGGTGTGATATTCCTACCCGTTTACCAAGTTATTAGTGAGGGTTCTACTTGGAGTGGGGCCCAGAGAAAGAGAAGGTTTCCGGCGATGCAGACTGCAGGGCAGGCAGCTCAGCCACTTGGGCCTTTTGACCTAGCAGGTGCAAGTGCTCAATGAGATGGGTATGTTAAGAGGGCAAGGCCCACAGAGAAGAATTGTAGGGAAGGCCCATGGGTGGTTTATTTTTACAAATTGGTATAAATATAAAGTAATACAGCCATTATGGAGAACAGTATGCAGGTTCCTCAAAACACTAAAAATAGTTTTTCATTACTAGTATGTGAGTCGCTATCCCACTTCTGAGTTTATATCTGACAGAAAGGAAATCAGCACATCAAAGAGGTACCTGCACCCATATGTGTTGCAGCCCCTGTCATGATAGCTAAGATACAGAATCAGGGGGTGAATGGGTACAGAAAATGTGGTATACACACACAATGAACTATTACCCAACCACAAAAGAATGATGTCTTATTATTTGCAGCCAAATGGATGGAATGAGATAAAGTTATATCAAGTTGAGTCAGTGGACACAGAAAGACAAACACCACATGTTTTCTCCTATGTGGCAGTTTAAAAAGTCAACCTGAATATAAATATAGAACAGTGAATACCAGAAGCTGGGAAGGGTCAAGGGAAAGGAGATAGAGGGATGTTGGATAACAGCTACCAAAATAATAAGTTCTAGTGGTCTGCAGAACAGTGGGGGGACTAAGAGTTCACAATAACTATTATCTATTTTATGAATAACTAGAAGACAGAAGCATAGAGGCCCCAAACAAAAAGTAGTGATAAAGAGGGATAACATTAGTTACCTTGATTTCATCAGTACATATTATATACATGTGTTGAAATATCACACTGTACCCCATAAATATGTACCATTGTCATGTACTAATCAAACATTTTAAAAATGTTTAAGGGCATGGAAATGCTGATGACCCTGATTTGATCATTATACATTTATACATATTTCAAGCTATGAAACTATACCTTATACATATGTACAAGTAAGATAATAAATAAGACCCAAACAGCTTTATTGAGGTATTATATTCCCTTATAATAAACTGTGTCTATTTAAATTATAGAATTTTCTAAGTTTTGATACCTGTAAAACCATCATTGCATTCAAGATAATGAACATATTCATCCCTTCTGAAAGTTGTCTCCAACGTCTTTGTAATCCTTCTGTCTAGCCTCCTTCCCACATCCCTAAGTGACTGCTGAACTTTCCCTATTTAAGAATATTATATAAATTGAATCATATAGTATATATACTCTCTGTCTGGCTTCTTTAACTCAGTATCATTATGCTGACATTTACCCATCTTGTTGCGTATATTAAGAATTCACTCTTTTTTGTTGCTGAACACTATCCATTGTATAGATACACCACAAAATGTTTATCCATTCATCTTTTCGTTATTTGAAATAAGACTACTGTGAACATTCCTGTACAGGTCATTGTATGGACATATGGTTTTGTTTCTCTCCAGTAAATTCCTGGAATTGGAATGACCAGGTCATATGGTAAGTATTTTAAGTTTTAAAGAAACTACAAGACTGTTCTCCAAAGTGGTTGGACCATTTTACATCCCCACCAGTGGTGTGCAAGCATTCTGTTTTCTCCTCTCCTTGACAACACTTGGTATAGTCAGTCTTTTTAACTTTAACCACTCTAATATGTGGTGGCATCTCATTGTGACTTTAACTTGCAACTACTTAATTATCAGTGACTAATAAATGGAACATCTTTTCTTGTGTTTATTTGCCACCCATATTTCTTCTTTGGTGGAGTATCTGTTCAAATATTTTGCCCATTTCAAAATTGAGTTATTTATTTTCCAATTATTGAGTTTCAAGTGTGTTTTGTATATTCTAAATGCAAATCCTTTATTGGCTATATCACTTGCAAATAATTTCCAGTCTCAAGATTAGCTTTCTCTTAACAGCATCTTTCAAAGAGCATATATTTTTACTTCTAAAACAACTGTGATTGGTAAGAAATAACATTCCTCTGGCTATATTTTTATATTTCAAAGTACTTGATATCTAGATAGGATTATAATAGTTAAGCTCATTGCTTCCACTGCAATAGTGATATATCTGGTCTTCTCTTCTGGGTGTTCAACAAACAACTAAAACTAGAAAGGTAACAGGGCTAAGAGGATAGCCAATATTTTGCCCCTAGTCCTCCAAGGTCAATGAGGACCCAGGACATGAGGGAACCTTTTCTATAGGCTCCAACAACTTTGGTGCATCACCCAACCTCCTGAGCAGGGAGATTCCTGGACCCCACAGGACAGGAATCAATGAATGTACAGTGTACCAAAAAGGAGGGTCACCAAGAAGGAAAAGTCTCCCCTGCTTTCCAGAAAAGCAACATGGTCAAGCAAGATCATGGCCCACCCTGGCGGCTGACACTGACAGGAGCTGAGAGGCTCTGCGCATGGCTCCAAAAGTAATGCCTGAGGAGCCTTGACTTGATCTTGAATACCCAGCAGAAAAGTATAACCAAAAGTTGCATAAAAACAATACCATAGTTCTAAAACTAGATATAAAAAGGGCCTCAAATCACTGACCCCTTCTGGCATTTTCCAGCTACATCTGTAATTGACCACTGTTATGGTTCATTGAGGCTAAAAACAACTACAGTGGAACCTATAAAAGCTAAGTGAGAGTCTTTTAAATTCCGTAGCTGTCAGCCTTATAGATAACCCGTCAGTAGAGGGCTCTAAGAGCTGATTGGATGTGGCTTTTCCTTCAACCTGGCTTTGCATTCCAGTACTCATGCCTTGATTATACATGCTATAATTTCTTGGAAAATTTGTTTATTCCCGCCTAGAGGCTGCTGAACGCCCAAGTGATCACACAGCTGGAACCAATGACAAACGTCCCAGATTCCTTTTACTGGGATCCACTAGATCAACCTTGTAAATGGAGTTCATAACTGCTAAATTGCAACATGACTTCTATTCAAGGCCCATTAGATTAGCTCTCTGGAGAAGCCCCCTGACTTCGGTCTCCCCTACACCAACTCTTCCCAGTTCAAAGCAGCTAGATGGAACCTATGCCCATTGTCCCTTAACTGCAGTTAGAGATACCTCTTCAGAGGGGGAAATAGACAGCTAAGTTAGGCTGGGCCCTCAAGAGAGTCAGTGCAGGAGAACACATCAAAACTGTGGTTAAGGGTTGGGGATTTAGCTCAAGTGGTAGAGTGCTTGCCTAGCAAGTACACGGCCTGGAGTTTGATCCCCAGCATCCCCCCAAAACAAAAACGAAAACAAAAAACTGTGGTTAAAGGTACATCTGAACAAGATTAAAGTCTCAATGGCCAAATTTACATACTTTCCTAAGGGAAAAACAGAAATTTGAGATTTATTGGTACCACCCATTTGAGATTTCCTACATAAATAAAACATTAGCTCATTAGAGATGGGCCATCCTCTCCCACTCACTAAGACTAAAATTACTAAGACTAAGAGCAAAGACAAGGCTAAAACAGTAGATTATCCACTAAAATTAATTATGTCATCCATATGCCCTTGCTCCTATTGGATCAACATTAGCCCAGCGACTACACTTGTAGTCTTATTGGTTAGTTATAGTTTTGATCCACATTGTTCCTACCTCATGATTTTTCTCTATAAAATGTTCTCAGAGAAGTAGGCTTGTTGGCAATCCATTCAGGACCCCTCCTGTCTCTCAGGAGCTCTTCTTATTCCTCATTCCCTTTTCTCATTCCTATTCCCCAATAAATTTTCCTACTTTTTTTTTTTTTTTTCCTGGGTACTGGGGCTCGAACGCGGCCTGGTGCTTGCAAGGCAAGCACTCTAACGGCTGAGCTAAATCCCCAGCCCAGATTTTCCTACTCTTACAAAGAAAAAAGAGCAGACATTTTAAATTTTTATGAAGTCCATTTTATCAATTTTTTCTAAGGACCATATTCTTGGCGTTGTAGCTAAGAAACTTTTGCTCATTCTAGGGCTACATATATTTTCTTCTACATTTTTTCTGAAAGTTTTATGGATTAAAGTTTTACATTTAGGTCTCCAAATCCATTCTGAGCTAATTTTCATATATGATACAATGAGTAGGTTGGACTTTTTTTCAGTCCTGAGAATTGAACTCAGGGCCTCATGCATGTTAGACAAGTACTTTACCACTAAGCTACCACTGGATTGAACTTTTTTAAATTAAAAGGAATTTTTTTATTTGTTTTTAACACATAGATAAGTGATTGTTCCAGGACAATTTGTTGAAAAAGTTGTTCTTTCTCCACCATGTGCCTTTGCAGCTTTGTTAGGAGTCACTCGCACATGTATGTGTGTCTCTCTGGATGCTCACTTCTGCTCTAGTGTAGTGTTTGTCTTTCCCTCCGTACCACCCTGTCTTGATTACTGCAGTTTACCTTATGCTACAACAAAGGCCTGACTGATAAGGGAGGAAAGAGCAGTTATGATCTAGATACAGATTTTTTTCAAATCAGCACACCTGCCAAGAAAGAAATTTTATTTTCCTTGGAAAATGGAGAGGTTACATGTCCTCTTCCAGGCCCCACCCCCTCCCCACCTGGAGTGCTGTCTGATCAGGGTGGGGGGACAGGACTAACACCCCGCATTTTCTAGGGACAGTGCTTTTCTTAGATCATATTAGCTCTGTGGTGGTTACTATTGACTCACTTAAAGCTTTCAGTCCACTAAGACTTCTTTGTCTGTTTTATAAATGATCTTGCTAAACCAGGTCGAGTCAAACCCTCTGCACTGATTAGTGTGCACTTTATAATACATAATTTTTATTGGTAATTATGTGTCTAGCCACATGCCAGGTACTTTACATTATAATTTGTTATTATGGCTACCATATACTGAGCACTTTTACTCTATGCCAAATGTTGTGCTAAACCCTCTGCGTGCTTCATTCAAACCTTGTAACAACCACTTAAAACAGGCTTTATTAGCCCCACTTTATTGTTGAAGACACTGAGGCTTCTGGGAGTGACATCATTTCCCAAGGTCATCAGCAGATGGCAGAGCCAGAAGTTGGCTTCAAGGTCTGTGCTGTCCTACTTTGCAGAAATGAGGAATAAGGCTCAAAAAGGTTAAATAACCTGTTGGAGGTCGTATAGGTAGCAAGGGACGCATAAGTGGAGAAGACCACCCAGGTCTGCTTGGACTCAAAGCAGCGTCTACGCCTTTGAGAGGAGCCCTGGAAAGAGGCGTTGAGCATGCCTAGGTCTGGGGCAAGTTACTTCCGGCTGGAGTGATGACTGCTGCATTAGGGACTTCAAAATCACAAACCACCAATCTGACATAAGACAGTGCTGTCTTCACTGTCACCTGGCTCGCCAAGTCTAATTTGGGGGCCTTTGAAGGACGTGCTTCACTATGTCAGTGATTGATTTGCTTACGTGAAGCAGAAGCCCACTCCAACCAGTTAAGCAAAAAGTGCAATTCAATATAAGGTGTCAGGGCTCTTTCACAGATACCAAGGGCAGGCAAGCCACACAGCAGCCTCACCGTGGGACTGGCAAGTCCTTCGTACAGATGGCTCTCTGTGAACGCCTACCCTTCCCTGCACTTCCCTCGGAACACTAACTTCCCTCCTCTTCCACTTGCCCAAGAGGGTCTCCTGGACAAGTCTACATGTCGTTGCCCAACTTGAACTTGCGGCAGCCTGTCTGGGCTCTTGTCCTAATTCCAAGTTCGGCAGTTGGGTTTGTTTGGCTTGGCCTCTGGAGTGGTCATCTCTAAGTCAGGCACCCACCTCTGGCCCAGGAAGGATGGGCTGCAGAGAACAACCAGGGACCCAGGATCCCCCCATGGGTGAAGTCGGAACAGGAGCTTGTGGGCTGCTCAGGTACTCAAGAAGGAAGTACTTCAGTTTGGGCCCGCCCAGGGTCTAGGAGGAGGCTAAGCGGGTCATTTTTATTGCCCACTCATTTCTCAGTGCTGAACTTCTTTGAGATAAAATGTCCCTTTTCTTTTTTTTTCGGTACCAGAGTTTGAATCCAGGGCAGAGCTACATCACTATCACTTTTTATATAGTTTTTTATTTTGAGACAGGGTCTTGCCAAGTCATTAAGATGCCCAGGCTGAGCTTGAACTTGCATTCCTCCTGTTTCAGCCTCCCAGACTGCTGGATTACACATACCTGGCTGGTAAAATGTTTTTATCTGGGATGCTAGTGCCTTCAGAAACTCTTTTTAAAGATTCTGAAAGGCCAACGATGTGTGTGTAGCTCATGCGTTGGAGGCTGTTTAAGGCCCCTGAGACTTGCTACTTGTTTTTCTTAGTCTTTGAAGGATGGTTTATAGGCTGGTCCCAAAGGATTTCCCATCTGGCTTTCTGAGTCACTGCTCAGCTTTGGAAACATAACAGATAAATTTGTTGCTTTTGAAATTTCCCTCTCTGGGCCTTGGTTTCCTCTCCATCTCCTCTCTATATTTTCCTTTGGTGATGTCTCTAAATAACAGACATCTAGAATATTTAAACTGGAAGGTCACTGGGTTTAAATGCCCTTCAGCTCTCAAATGTGGACTCCGAGGTGTGGGAAAGAGGAGATGAATGAATGCAAATGTGCCCAAGAGTGATCCAGGGAAAGATTTCAGGAGGATACCAACCAGACAGATATTATTATAATAACTGTGTTTAAACAGACATACTCTTGCTTAGGCTGAGGCTCAATTCATTAAGTCAGGATGGGCCTGGGGATGTGGCTCAGTAGTAGAGTGTTTGCCTGTTGTGTGCAAGGCCTTTGATTCCATTCCCAGCAATGCCCCGCTCAAATCAAATACAGAAAAGCATGAGGAAAAAGAAAACAACAACAACAACAAAAAACCAAAATAAAAAACCTTACAGGTTTCAATGGAGAAGGCAAAATGATTGAAGTATACAGGAATGAGTGACATTTGGGAAACTCCACATTGATAAATGAGTGAGTGATTGGACATGTGAATATATAAATAGATAATGGACAGGAGTGGAATCTTTGGGTTTCATTTTCTCATAGACTAAGAATTATTTCCGAGACTCTGCATTTTTCCAGACAGAGAATCATCATGGCCCCGTGAGACATGGGCCCCGCCTCCCCAGGCTCTCTGCTTTTTACTAGGGGGAGCAAAAATTCTTTACTGTCCTCTTCTCTCTTTTCCAGACTGTCAGATTCTAGCCTCAGGAGCAGCAGGATCGCTCAAGGTGAGCTTCTCGGGGTGTGGTTTGCTCTGTTACCTTTGGGTTGCTCTGACCTTGCCTCTATAAAGAGGATTTGAGGGACCAGAAGGCATCTTTGCCTTCCCAGCGTGGTTCTCAGATGCAGCCTTGGCCCCAGCCAGGACTCAGTATGAGAGGGAGAAATGGATGGAAGGTGGGCAGGATGAAGTGACCTTGGGTAAGTCCCTTCCCTGCTTTGCTAGAACTCAGATGCCTCCTCTGATAAACAAGAGGGTTTAACTCCACCTCGTTGGTACACTCATTCCACAAATATCTTCTGAGTTAGTACAACATTACTGGCATTTGCTCGGTATGTGTGCAGATAAACAGACTCCATGTCTGGAATGACCCACAGTCAGATGAGGTAGGGAGCAGTCATACGGCAAAATGTAATTACAGATATGTTTGACAAGTGCTGAGTGATTTGGACAGTCCCTGCCACACCTGGGATCCCCACAATGTGTCATTCCATAGAAAGGAACAGATTGATGACTTGGCAAAGTCTCAGGGCTGCACCCAGAAAGCTGTTGACCTCAAAGCTCCAGATCCATCCTCCGTCCAGATCCATGGCCAACCCTTGAACATGGCCTTTGGAGTCAGGCAGATCCAGGTTTCAATCCTGGAACAGACACCAACTCAAACTGGAAACTTCCCTCTCTGGGCCTTGGTTTCCTCCTTTATTTAAAACAAAACAAAAAAACACAAGATAATGCCCCAGCCTCCCATCCCCTGGTAGGGCTTCCACAAGACCAGTATAATGTCAAGAGCTTGCTCAAAGCCTGGCACACAGTGTGGTTCCACTACAAGTGGCTGTCAGCCCCTCCGATAACACACCCACCTCTTCTCGCCCTTGGCTGGCCCTGAGTTAGGCCATGTCGCTGTGGGCCTCTTGCTGAGGAGGTCTTTCCCCAGCCCTTTCTTGATCTTACAAATATCTTGCAAATGCTGCGGTCGGCTTTCCTTTTTCCTGCTAGAGCCCTGGCCATTGTGTGTCTCTGCTCTCCTGACCCATCCTGGAGCTTGGTGGGTACTAAAACGGGGAAGAGACTGGCAGGGCTAGAGCCGCAGGAGGGGCTTCTCTGGGGAAAGCCTGCCAGGCCCGCAGGTTCCTTCCTGTCTTCCCAGCAGTGAAGCAGCTCTGTCAGTCTAGGACAAGGTGACATCCTTCTTCCCTTCTTGGAAGCCACTCAGTTCTGGGTGGCTTCCAAGAAGAAGGCGGGCAGGCAGGCAGAGCCCAGCATCAGATGCATCCAGGGGAGCAGAGAAGGAAGCCAGGGGAGGAGGGAGGTGAGAGCCAAGGCGGATTTAGAGCTTGGGGCAGCAGTGGAAGGAACAGGTTTACCCACATTCTTGGCAGGATTCCGAGGCACTTTCTGTTTTGGTCCCTGCCAATCGCAGACTCTGCCTGGGCCACCAGTGCACCCGGCTCTTCCCAGCATCAAGCCCTTCCACTTGTACTTCTCGGTCTTCACAACATCCAGAGAAGAGTACCACTGGAGCTGCCATACCGATGAAGAAACTGAGGCTCAGAGAGGAAGAGTCACATGCCCAAACTCAGAGGGGCTGATAGAACCTGCTGCGTGCAAGGCCTATTCCACATAAGGATGATTCCTCTGCTCAATAGCCCAGCAAGGTGCTCAGTTTACAGATGAGTAGACCAAAACTCAAACCACTGAAAGCACCTGCCTGGGCCCCAGAACTAATACTGTGAAGCCAAAGTGTGGGCCTAGTACAGTTAGAAACAAAGGAGCCAAGTCACTCCCTTCCTTTGTTTAGCTCTAAGCATCACACCTCCCCTAATGGATATCCAGACTGCCACACTCCTAAAACAGGGAAGTTGTGTGAGCCACCTCCTTCCTCTCCATTCAGCCAGAAAACACAAGACCCCCCTGATGATTATTCAGGCTTAGATAAGAGGTCACACAGATTGCCAACATCAGAAAAGAGAGACAGTGGGAGGCACCTAGGACCAATGGATGTCCGACCGTATAAATAGTGGGCACCTGAGTTACAAAGCCCTATTCCTGCCTGCTCTGCCCTTCTGCGTGTTCTTTCTGCCACCCCATGATCTTCAATAAGTGTAACTACATACTACAAGGTGTACTCTTGGCAATTCTTTCCTTGTCATACATAAGAACCTGGGCCATTTTGGCCCGCTCAGCTGTATCAGGCCTAAGTCTGGTGGGTCCCAGATCCCACTGTGTTCAGCTCCCCTCCATGTTAAAGACCAGGAAATGGAGCCTTGGAAAGGTTTAGCCCTGCACCAGCCCGCACCACTAGCGTGTAGCAAAGCTGGTTTCTTTCCTACTGTGCTGCATCATCTCCATAAAACTTTTTCATGGTGTAACTGACTGATACTGCATGACTGCTTTATCTCTTCGTCAAAGACATGAAGACAGAGGGCAGAAAGGCCCCTGCACTATTATTATCACTAATACTGTTATTTGTTGCTAATGTAGCAGGGTCAGCATTGACACTGTCTGATTCAGATTTGCAGGAATAAAACTTTCTCCTGCAACTGTCAGTTTGATCACAGCTCTGCTTCCCCCGACATATTTCTGGGTTAAAATTTTATTCTCTTTATGACAACTGAATGCAATGGGTGATCTTGCATTTTCTTTTGCTATAGAGGACATTTGGGGACAACTGTAAAATCTGAACTAAGTCTATAGATTAATCCTCTTGTACAATGTTCCTTCTCCAGTTTCAATAACGATACTGTGGCTATGTAGAATATCTTTGTTTTTAGGAGATACACATGAAGTATCTTGGTGTAAAGGGGAAATCATATTGACAACTTTTAAGCATATCAGGGAAAAATATGCACACATGTACTGTCTCGCATAGAAAAATAAAACATAAGTAAATTTGGAGAATTTGGAGATGGATATCTTGGAATTGTTTGCACTATTCTTGCAATTTTTCTGTAAAGCTGAAACTGTTTATGTCAAAACAAAACAAAAAAAGGAAATGACAAAATTCATTCTTATTTGGAAAAATAATCAGTTCTGGGTTGGAACCCTCCATGGGGTTGCTCATCTCTCAGTGGTGCCTATCCCCACCCCGAGATGACAGCTGGTAGTGTTAAGCATGTAGTTGGACATTAGTGGGCCTGAAGGACAAAGTGGATCCATGATAGCACTCTTTGTCAGTTAGATGAAGAAACACAGACCTCGGTGCATAATACCTTCATAATCATTTGTTAGGTCTTAGACTCAGAGCAGTGTCCTGAAGCTCTGTTTTTGACATTTCAGGGTCATACACTGTGCACATTCTTTATGACACAGCACGGTCTATTTCCAAGAACAAAACAGACAGCATACCTGGTTGCCATAACCTACGGTCCAAGGATATCAGAAAAGGGAACATTCCTTAAAGACCCTCCTACCTTGGGCTGAGGCCCCATTTAGATTAGAACTTCTTCATGAGTTTCTTGCTTAAATTTCTTGCATGATTACAGTCCCCAAGGGGACATAGGCCATCTGAAAAGGAGGAGGAAGATATTTGCAATTCCAAAGTAAATTCTAAGAAAAATGTTAATAAGTGTCATAGTCACCATAGTTCCCTGAACCCCAAGGGGTGACTCTTGTGTGCATAAAAAGATATTCAAACTCCCACTCAAAGCAAATGCCTTGGTGGCACTTCTTGCCCTGTTACTTGAAGGTGTAAATGTTTCTCTATCTGCTTTACAGTAAACTCCACCTATACTTCTGTGCATGTGTCGTGTGCAGAATTCTTTCATCAAAGGTACAAAGGGCCCAGGAGCAAGGGGCTGGTTCCTTGCAGCAAGAGGTCCTGGCTCCCTGGTGACAGCCTTATATGCCCAAACCATAGATGGTGTTGGGTCCAAGCTTCTAGGCTTGAAAGTCCTGCTGGTTGCCTTGCCCTCTTCAGGCTTTGTGTCAGCTCTCTCCCTGTTGCTTCTCTGCTGGTGTAACTGGTCCAGCCTGGTTTCAGGCCTGAGGGTGCGTCACTCCTGAAGACTAGGTAGTGGCTGTCATCAAGGCTGTGCACACTGAGCCCTCCTCCCCCGACCCTAAGTTTCTCACCACGTCTTATCTGTACATAAATATGCCCCACTGGAAACTGCCCAGCCTTAGCCATGAGCCCCGGAGGCCGTGGGGAAATGCAGCACTTGTATGAGTCAGTCTTATCAGGAAAACCGAAATCACACTGGTTGTTTTCAGAGAGAGAAACTAATACAAGGAATTGGATCAACAGTGTTTGACAACTGGGAAAGCAAACAGTGAGATAGCAGAGTAGTAAGAGCAGGAAACACGCCAATCGTTGGATGAGAGGACAGGGGGAAGTCAGAGTAATGGAGCCCATGCCCTGGAAGGGCTGCCTATGGCTGGTGCTGGGGTGTCCAAGGGGCCACCATGGGAATGTGGGAAAAAGCTGGAAACTGGAACCAATTGCTACTAGAACCAATCACCATGGCCAGGAGGGAGGGCTGTTTTTGTAGGAACGCTGACAGGAAGGAACAGTTAGTGGATGGGATGGAGTCCTTCCTTTCTTGCCCAGTCAGTGTCTCTCTCTCTCTCCCCCACCCCCTATTGGCAGAGCCTACCATGGAAACAGCTGGCTGGAGTTTGGCAGTGTCCACTGCAGCATCCCTACAAGGAAGGTAGAGGGGTCCTTGGGGCTGAGTGCAAGCAGCTTATCAGGCAGAGTGAGAGGTGGGAAGTGGAGTGCATTGGAGTCGTGGAGACGTAAGGTGCTCGCTCTTTGAAGTGGTCTCACTGCCATTTTCCCCACATGGCTCCTCCCTCCAATTCTTCAAGAAGAATTCTTTGTCTGACAGAAACTGCCTACTCCTTAACTTCAGTAAAACTTTATTTCCTCAGGTTGCCAAGTTTCATTTCTTGATATTTAAAGAAAAGATTGTGAAATTCTGAACAAATTTTGTTCTCTCTTCTATGCACTGACTCTTGGAATTGAATGTCTGGCCTCTTCAAAACAGTTTTGCTCTGAACCTTCTTAAGAATCCAAATTAATCACCACACAAAAAATGGTAAGTATGTGCGATGACAGATTTGTTAATTGGCCTGATTTAATCATTTCACACTGTAAACCCATAATGAAGCACTACATTGTACTCTATGAATATGTACAGTTACTATTAGTTGATTAAAAATGAAATTTAACAGAAGGAAAAAGAAATGAGAAAAAAGAGTCCACTTTGACATCCAGTGCTAAACAATGACTGTCTATCGGGCCGTACTCCGCTGCCCACCTTGGACAGTAAGTGAAGGGCCACTAAACAGCAAAAACCACCTGTCGAGGTAAAACAAAAACAAAACAACCCAAGGGGAAGGAAGGGATGGGACAGGTTAGTGATTGAGTAAGTACTAAGTGAGAAGAGAGAAATAACTTGTGGTGTTCTACTGTAGTAGAGTGACCATAGATAACGATAATGTACTTATATGTCAAAAAGCTAGAAGAAAGGATTTTGGTTGGTTTTACTACAAAACAATGACAAACATTTGAAAGGATAGACATGTTTAACCTGATTGAACATTATATAATGTATATACGTAGTGAAACATCACATGCTATCCCATTAATACCTGTGATTTTTATGTGTCAAGTAAAAAATAAAAAGTTAGGTGCTGGGGGTGTGGCTTAATGGTAGAGCATGTTCCTCAGCCTGTGTGATTCTAGGTTTGATCTTAAGGACCAAAAAAAGAAAAAAACTCTCAGTTTAATAACTCTGGATATTTATTATGTGTGTGCTAGTGTGCACTGTATACTATGTGCATGACACGTGCTAAGTGCTGCGACCCCCCACATATGTCCTGTCAGCTGCCCTTTCAGAGGCTCTGGAGAGCACTGAGTTCAGTGTCTAAGCTTCCTTTCCCCCAGGGCTATGCCATGTCTCTGCTTTTAGTTTTTGGTAAACTGAGGCCTAAGAGAGGGCTGTGGAGACTGGTATTGAATACAAGTTTTGGAACAGTCTAGCAGTGGGCAAATCACTTAAGCTTATGTTATATAAATTAGAGTTATTGTGAAGATTTGAGATAATGGTACCTGGAAAATAATAGGTATTTGATGCTACTACTAATATGAGCATTTATGGACCAGTTACTATGTCAGGGCCAAGGCTAAGCACTTTACCTGTATTGACTATTTTAATCTCCACTGTCTTTCTCATTCATTCTGGAACACACAGTTCTGATCTCCTTTCCCACATAGCCACATTGGGAAACTTCACAGCTTTGGCTTGTTCATGCTGCCTCCCACTCCTAGGTCACAGCCTTGAGGGTGAATAATGCCAAAGGGGACTTCCATGACACTGGACCTTGCATTCATTGGGATGACTAGAAGCATCTAGATATCCTATAGCTTTTGGGTAGTGTCATTGTTGGTTTCTTTCATCCACTTATTTAGGTGTTGATTAAACTGTAGTTCCTAACTTTTGTAAGAATACTTTGTTTTTTAAGTTGAGAAATTTGAGGGCTTTGTGAATTTATTATTCACACTGGTTTTTTAACCTAATACTCTGAAGTAATTTTAGATTTAAAGAAGGGTTGTAAAGATGGAACAGAGTTCCTTCACTCATCTTCCCCTAATGTCCCATAGCCAAGGTACCTTCATCAAACCTGAGAGATGGACTTGACATACACTGGTACCTTGCCTCATGAGCTCAGTTCTCTCCATGATTCTAGTTGCACACAAACGGGATGAGAGCAGAATCAAATCTCCCCATAAGGTCAACATCGAACTATTGAATTTTCTTGTCCTATTAGGTTTGCGACCAGAATCATGGAAAGAATCAAGTTTGTGAACCGGGGCACTGCATACTGGACTTGGACTTCACTAGTTTTTTCACTATGTCTTGTTTGTGTTCCAAGATTCCATCTAGCATACATGTTGTATTCAGTCATCATGTGTCCGTATTGTTTTCCAATCAAGGGGCATTTCTTGGTCTTGTGTTTGCATGACCTTGGCACTTTTGAAGGGCACTTGTTAGGCATTTTATAGACTGTCCCCAAGGCTTTGTCTGATGTTTCTCAGCATCATACTGGGGTTATGGGTTTTGAGGAAGAAAACCTCAGAGGTGAAGTATTCTTTTCTGCAAGTCACATCTGGGGATATATGACATCAGCATGACTTGCTGGTGATATTAAACTTCATCACTTGGTTAAGGTCACGTCTGGCAGTTTTCTCCTCTGTCAAGTTGTTATTTTTCCTGTTTCCTTACTCTGGAAGTGAGTAACTGGTCACATCCGACAGGGAAGAGAATTAAACTCCACTTTCCAGAGGAGGAACATCAAAGAATTGGTGAACATTCATTAAAACCACTATGGTAATTAATAATTTGAAGTAGGTACTTTGAGGCGATACAAATATTCTAGTTCTTTTTAACATTTCACTCACTTTTTTAGCATTCATCAGTGATCTTGCCTGTAGCAAATGGTTAATATGCAATAGAGGAACATTTTTCAACAAAAAATACCACATTAGCCATTGTTTGAGAAACTGCATAATGTCAATAAGCTATTGTGAAATCAGTTTTTGTACTGTAATAACCACGGCAAAAATCTACATTATTTAGATGAATTTAAAAGGCACTCAGGGCTCATTCAGAGCCGGAACCTCCTATTGTGGTCACACTGACTCTGGATTTCTGAACTATGGAGATCCTCCTGCCCTCATTGGCAAATACTTCCTACTCCTGCTCCATTCCAAGGCCCATTTCTCACCAAGCCTTTGCAAACCTCTTCCCAGCTCTCTCCAGGTGAAACAAAACAAACCTTTTCAGACATTTCAGTTATGAGTGCCTATCAACGTTGTTTTCCAACCTTGCTGCAAGGGAAAAGGTCTCTAGCAGGTCAATTCAAAGATTCGTTTCTGGATGGGAAAAGAGAATGGCTAGAATAACAATTCTTAGATTAACAAGAACAAGTGAACATTACCTGGTTGGATATCAGTAAGGTGAGAGCATGGGGTTTGGAGAATTTTAATTATGCCCTGTTATCCAGTGACCAATGCAGGCATACCTGGTAGAGTACGGGAGCCTATCTTGTCTTTCCCTGCTTGAGGTGGAGTGACCTCCACTCCGATGGTCAGCCTTGTGCTGGGATGGTTGTTAAATACTTTGAATGTATCCCAGCTTTGTGTGTGCACACGACATATTAAATAGCCAGTTGCACTGTGGTGCTGGTACAATTGGGTTTGGCTCAGAAAAAGCAATTGTTAGAGCCAGAAAGAGCTGGTTTGGAAAGCCAGCCTTGAATACAGGTTCTGGAACAGTCTAGTATTTGCTAAGTCATTTAAGCTTACTTTATATAAAATAGGAATATGAAGATTTGAGACAATAGATGTGACACTTTTGAAATAGTGCCTAGATAATAGGCATTTGGTAAATAGTAATTGTTGTAGTCAGTGTTTGCAGGAGAAACAGATCTAATGCAGGATGCAGAAATTGACAAGATTAGCTTATACTGACCGCCCACAGAGTCAAATGTGGAAGAGTGCAAAAGATCTGTCTATGCACTGGAGATCTGAAGGATCCAGTCAAAGTCCTGGAGCCTACAGCAATGTCCTGTAGGAGTCCACATCAGGAGGCTGGAAGATCTGTGATGGATGATCACAGGATCTGTGCCGGGAGGTTGAAGGGTTGGTGCTGGAGGTTAAAGGGTCTGCGCCAGCAGCTGAAAGGCCAGTACCACAAGGTGAAGAATTTGCAGGCAAAGCCAGGAGACGACGCTCAAGGAAAAGGCAAAGACCCGAGCTCCTCCTAAGAGATTAGCCAAAGGCGCTCCAAAGAAAAGCAGCCGGAATGAAGCTCCTCCAGGGAAGATCAGCTGAAACCCTTCCCTCCACTCTCCTTTTATACCATTCCGATGACTGTCCTCCTTAAAGTGGGTCTTCTGTGCCCAGAACCATGCTGACTCAATCAGTCGGGGGTTCCCACTCAAACTGACAATTAATCAGTTAACTACCCCAGTAATGCTTTCAATAATAAACATTTATTAACTGGTTACTATGCCAAGCACAGAGCTAAGCACTTTACATGTATTATTTTAATCTTCATATTAATTCTGTGAGTTAGATGCCTTGACTCTATAGACAAGGAAATCGAAGCTCAGAGAATTTAAGAGATATATTTTGTTGTTGTTGTTTTGAGACAAGGTCTTGCTGTGTAGCCCAGGCTGGCTTTGAACTCGCGGTGATCTTCCTGCCTCAGGCTTCCATTTTAAACTCCCACAGATAGAACATTGGTGAGGCTGAGATTTTTTAACACAAGGTGCTTGATGTCAACAGCTTTAAGATAAAGATACAGTACACCCAGTACGCACTAACCTCCTGCAGCAACTCTGATGCTTTCCAGAATCCTATGGGCCTGTGGAATAGGAGCTCCTGCCATAAACCTAAGAGAGACCTTTGGTGGCTTAATGAGACATTTCTGACATCAACATTGTTGGAGAGCTATTTTTCTAACTTTATTGCAAGAAGACAACAGGTCGAAAGAAACAGATGCTGCCATTACCCAGAAACAAACCCTGAGTGTCTTGGGATCCCTACTGGACAGGGTGTGACCTGTTCACTCAGAAAGAGCTACTGGATAACACGTCCCTCCAAAATACTGTCCCAGCATCCCCCTAGAAAAGTAACAGCCCAGATGTCCACTTTCCTAGATGTCACAAAATGCCCTATAAATCCGAAGGTATAAACTATGTGCTTCTAATTAATAAAAAAAATGCAGTTTTTTCTGTTTTAGCATAAAAAGTACCAAAAGTTTCCACCCTCTCTCCCTTGGAGGGTGAGGTGGGATGCATCTGGTATGGTCACCTCTACTTCCACCCCCGTAGGCAAACTTTTTTGGGTCTCTAAATTCTAGGTACTGCTTAGGAACAGTTCAAGATTTATAATTTAAAAGGAGTTGCATGGGGTTGGGGATTTAGCTCAGTGGTAGAGCGCTTGCCCGGCAAGTGCAAGGTCCTAAGTTCAATCCCCAGCACAAAAACAAAAAACAAAACAAAACAAAAAACCAAACAAAAGAGTTGCACAAACCCTTGGGAATCTAGGACTGAGAAGAACAGTAGCTCGGTCTTACAGTAGGTACCTGGGACACTAAGAGGCACAATTTGAGAGGGGAGCAGTGCTGGGCGTGGTGCTAGGGGTGCTGCCCAGATTCTCACTCCTTGGCACAGGAACTGGAGAGCTTGCTAGAGAGAGGAGAGCCATACTGGAGAGCACATGGCAGTGAAGGTGGCATCATATGACTGCCCGATGGCCTGTAAGATTGTTTTCCCCATGCTGGGCATGAAACCCAGCAGGTCCCCTTCTCTTGAACTTTAGATGCGCCGGCTGTTCTTGAATGGCCCATAGCCAGGTACCAGAGGAGGGGAGGCACTGCCCACAAAGGGTGACCAGAGACAGTGATAATCTAGTGAGGGGTGCTCACGACACTTGAAATTCAATGTGGACAAGACTCTGAGACACTCCGAGTCCCTTCCCCGTACTCAAGTGTAACACAGCCTCCTGCCACATCACCTCTCCAGGGGATGGTGACTAGGGGAATGGGGACTTGGCAAGACTCAACACACCAGGATCACCAAGTTCCCTCCGTCACCCATCCATCCATGCTCAGTTCTCCAGGAACTCACAAAGCCCCTTTGTGTGTGTTGAGCTGGAGCTGCTGGGCAGTTGGCCTCAGAGGACACAGAGAGAGGTGCTTCTGTGGAAAAAGCAAGAGCCAGGAAAAACAGAAGTAGGAGGGAAAATAACCTGCTACCAGAAAGCTCCAGTCTTGTGGAAAAGCAGTATCACGTTAGAGGATCACTCATGCGACCCACTGGGACTTCTATTATTCATTGTGTTTCGAGACAAAAGAGGTCTCTGTGTCCTAGTGATGGAAACGAGCATTGAGATCCCCAGGAACAGCCTCTGTCGGCACCCTGCACCCACCCTGTAGGGGGGCCTAGCACTTTATCGGAGACCCCAAGAGCTGATCCGAGGCCATACGGCATCAGTGAGAAAAGCCAATTTCACTGAAGAGTTCAAAGGCAAATGAGTCAGAATTATGCTAAACACTGCAGAGCAAAGCGTAATAAAAATGCTCATTAGTGACCTCTGTTTCTCCTCCGGCCTCCTGCTTTCGCATAGCTTCCACCCAGATCTTCCAAATGCCCCCTCCTCACCTGGGCAGAGCGAGGTGGGGCCCTTGGCTCCTCCCACCTCTCACTCTTTCACCTTCTCTGGTAGCCGCACCCCCCAATCCCAAGAGCTTCTTAGGCACCTTTGCATCTACTCTCCTTGGTTTCACCTATGGGACATGTTAGGAGATGTTTCCCTTTGTGTGAAGGTTTTTTCCTACCTCTTTTGTTGAGCATTAATAAACATGTTACATTTACTCCATCTTAGTTACTTTTCTCTCGTTGCTGAGACAAAATACCGGACACCCAAAGTTAGGGGATGAAAGCTTTATTTAGCTCACAGTTTGTAGAGCTTTGGATCCGAGGCGGGGTGTCAGGGCAGACAGGTAGAAGGCAGCCAGGTAAGCAAGGGACGCAAGCAAGGGGCCTAACCAGCTTCTACCTGTGCCTTGTATTTTATCCAGGCTGCTAGGATTAGGGTGGTGCTAAACCAATCAGTGGATTGATTTAGTAATCACACACCCTTAATCCCAGCATGACACACTCTAGATCCAGCTACCTCTTACCACATGAGGCTTTTGGGGGGACATCTAGACACAAACCATAACACCCCCCAAGTCATTGGCATACATTTAAGAGTCTTTAGAATTTGAGGTAGAAGAAAATGGATGAAGAGGGGAGGCTGGAGAATTGACAGGTCTCTACTGGAACCAAATAGGGACAGACAGGACTCCATCCAGCCTGCAGTGGGGTGCTTCTATGGTCTGGGCTCTTGATCTTGACTGGTGGCGTCACTTAAGTCTCAGGCTGGGCCTCCTTAGCTCTCAGCCCAGAACTGGTGCCTGATCAAGTGTCAGCCAACGACTGATGGAGGAATGGCCTTGGGCAGGCCAGCTTACTTGGTTCTCAGCCTCAGTTTCCTCACTTGTACCCTTTCCTCTCTTCTCAAGGTTTAGTGAAGATAAGACACGATGGACATGAAAACACCAAAGAAGTGTGATGTAAAATACCTACTAGCCTTTGGATGTTATCATATTCTGCTCCTTCTTTTTTTGAATTACTTTATCTTAGTTTCTTCAGGTTCTCTCTCCTTTGCCTCTGCTCCCAGTTCCCCCAACAAGATCTTGTTTGGGTAAAGAATCACCTAGTGTAGCAGTTGTTAACAGTCAAGTGTGAATTTCAATACTCACCTGCTCTGCCAGCTTCAGGCTCTCATTGTCTCTGACCTGTGGGATAGGCTTTAGGGTCCTGGTCCTCAGGCTTTAGTGGTCCCTGAATGGCAGGTTCCTGGGCTTTTCCCTGAGATTTGGATCCCATAGGTTTGTGTCATGGCCTAGAAATCTGTATTTTAGGTGAGCAAACCAGGCTGGGGGCCGGAGGATCTGCTCATAGAACATGGAGAAACAGGGCTTTCTAGAGTTAGGGACCTTGGGAAGTGATAGATGTTTAGGAGTGAGCAGGGGTCCCGTTGAACTTGTACCAATGAATGTCCAGTGGGCATCAGAGGAAGCTGTTGCTTTGTCCAGAGAAGCAATCACTGCCTCCATTGTTACAAAGCCTTCTATCCCAGCAGTCCAGTCCCCTAGAGCCCAATGATTGGGAGCAGGCGCCCCTGCAACAGATGACAGTCTGAGGGCCGTGTCCGGGCCAGTGCGCATGCGTGTAATCTGTGTCACTTCCCATGGGCCAGACCAGTCGGAGGTTCCTCCTGGTTCGCCCCTCACTGCAGCCAGCCGGGTCTGGTTAGGCACGGACAGGAAGTATGTGTGAGTGTCCTTGCTGACCCTCATTCCTGTCTAATCCTCCTTGAATCCTGTTATGTCTACTTCCTAAATATTCCTGGAGCCTGCTCCTCCCTTACACCATTGCCACCACTCGGACCCTGGTCCAGGGGCCAGTTCTGCGCCCTAGGTCCCCTGAAGAGATGTGGCGATTGCCAATTGCAACCCACTTCCCAGCAAACTCAGCTAACACGAGACTCCATTTGTCACATCTAGCGTAAAGCAGCCCAGTCCCTGGCAGAATGATTGGTGCAGAAATTATCCCCTAGTCTGATGGACCGCTCACAAAAAGAGAGCTGTCCCCTGTGGGGCACTATGGGGCGAGGAAGGCATTCCAGCAGCCATTTCCTCACCATGAGGAGGGAGGAGAAATTGGCAGGGTGTGGCAGGGAGAGAAGCAGGGTGGAAGGGAAGAACGGAGCGGTGCACCTGGCAATGTGGGGGACGTGGGGTGTCCGATAGGGTCAGTGTGAGAGGTGTGGCAGATACAGAGGCCTGTTGGGAGGGACTGGCAAGAAAGGAAGGGGAAACCAGAGATGCCACTTTCTCACAGCAAAGTGGCAGGAGAATAAGGCAAAAAAGGGAGCTCCAGAGTCATCTTTATTTGTTTCTATTTTATTTTATTTTTTGTTTTTTTGAGACAGGGTCTTGCTATGTAGTTCAGGCTGGCCTTGAATTCACTCTGTAGCCCAGGCTGGTCTCAAACTCACAGCAATCCTTCTGCCTCAACCTCCCGAGTGCTGGGATTACAGGTGTGCATCACCACGCCCGACTCCTGTTTCTGTTTTAAAAATGAGAGAAATAAAACCTCCTTCATGTGCCTATGAGAATGTGCCAGTGGAGGAGGAAGTCAGTCTACTCCAGAGGAAGTGGGGCAATTGCTGGAGGGCCGTCCCTGTGCAGGTGAGGAGTGAGTGGGGTTGGAGGGCCCACATGCAGGGGCGGCACTTTGCAGGAGCGCAGGTGTCTCATTCCCAGGAAGAGGAGAGAAGGGACAGAGTGCAGGTGTGGACCCGGTGGGGGTGATGCGCTGGTGCAGACGGACTCTTCTGCTTGCAGCTGTGTTCGCCGTGAACTAGGAGGCGAGGGAGGCTAGGCAGGAGGGTTGGAGGTTTGAAGAATGGTTAGGAAGGTAGGAGATAGTCGGCTGGGACAGTGACGAACCAGGGACATGTTGTGGTATTATCACGGATTCCAGGACTCACTGGGCTGAGCAAGCATGGATTCCAATGAGACCCAGCTGGTGAGTCCAGCCTCATCCCCTCTCGCGCTTGGCTTCCCCAGGAGAACCCCATCGTCTGGGGGGACAGGAGAGGACGCCACCCGGCCAGAACGAATCTGGAGCAAGCAGGGGTGCAGGTGACACTCAGCTTGGCTGTCTTCAGGGGATGCTTCCAGCATGTTCTGTGCACCTGCTAGCTTGTGCTGCAGCCCTGCTCCTCCTGCTCCTTATCTGTCCTGTGTCCCACAACAAACCCAGCCACACCCACTCCCGAGGAGCAGAAAAGAAAAAGCTAAAACGAGTTGTCTCAGAGGTAGCCCACCCTCAAGCTGCCCTGGAACTGTGTAACAGCAGCCTGGAAGTGACAGTGAGGAGGGGCAGATTTTGGATCGGGGAGAGCTGTGTTCGTTGGCCCCAGCATGCTAGGCAGGCGCTCTACCACTGAGCCACAACCCCCATCTGTTTGTTGACCTTGGAGTCTGCAGATTTCTCTGTAGCTCCAGGCTCAGCAACGCCAGCTGTATGGCCTCAACTCAGTCCTTCCGTGTCTTTTGGCGTCAGCTTCCTCATCTGTAACGTGGCTGCTATGGATCCCGTGGGTTCCTGTTCCTCACATGTTGGACATGCAGAACTCACAGAGTCATTGGTGCAGCTGTGTCTTTGTGGCCCTGGGAAGCTTCAGGCTGAAGTACACACTAACGGAAGGAAGAAGGGGGCAGGTCAGCAAGAAGATGCACTTCAGGGGTAGGCTGAGGCAGCAGGGTTTACCGAGCAGAGGGAAGGGGAAACCCTTTCCCCAAAGCACTGGGCTCTCAGGGTGGCCGTCACTGTGTGACCTGGCAGCTTCACCGCTGGGGCAGGGCTCCTACCCTTTCTTCAGAGCCCATGGCGGAGACCATCTTTCCAGCGCCCATAGCGGGTCTGGACATCAGCGTTCTGCCACCAACGCCTATTCATTTCTGTCCAGTGATTCCTACCAATACTGGGAGGTAACGAGTCCTTCTTCAGATGAGGCAATCAAACTGGGAGAGCCGGGACCTGGACTCAGGCCTTCTGCTCCTCACCGGATCAGTGCTCTTTTCACGAAGCCCAGCTGCTGTTGGGGCGGGTAATCCAGGCCCTGTACCACTCCAGGTAATTGTGTACCTGACCAGGCAACTGTGGTCGGGTCCCTGTCCCCGTGCCCCAGGGCTCCGCCTGCAGGGGAAGATGGGCCTGATGCTCTTTGGAACCCTCACCCCACTCTCTTTTTAAATGAGATGCTGGGCCGATGCTCTGCAGTGTTCCGTTCCTCAGGCAGGGCACATCTGGGGACTGTCTCCTCCAGTCTTGGGCAGGGCTGCCAGGGAAGGCCTTGGGGCAGAGTGGCCAGGAGCACGGCCCACATCAGTGATGATGAACCTTTTAGCGCTTTCAGTGGTAACAAACAGCCCGCTGCAGCACCCATGCCGTAGGTTGTCAGCCACTCTCCCAGATCCTTTCCACACAGCCTGCAGCCATAGCCAGCGATGCTCCCAGCCACAGTGTGGCTGCTCTGGGGCCGAAACAATGCTCCAGGTTGGCGCGGCGTGGGACTCCGTGTTCTCGGCGGCTGCCCGGGTCCCCTTACCCCCAGCATGCTGGCCGCTCCCCAGGGAGCAGGGCACACAAGCCTCTATTGATTCCTGTCCCAGCTCAAAGAATGCTCCTTTGTTGAACATGTCACCGCCTCCTCCCTGTGTCCTTGCCCACAGGAGAGGTGCTCAGGTAGGCACGGGCCGTGGCTCCTTTCCTGGGGACCCAGAGGGGTACAAGGGACAGAACATCACCCCTGTTCCCAGAGAAGCCTCCACGTCCTGTTTGTTGTTCCTCACCCTCGACCAGCACTCTGGTCGCTGCATCATTGCTTCTGGGAGGGCCAGTCCCGGGTGGCTCAGTGTTAAAACCTTCCCCGAGTTGCCAGGTCCACTTGAATGTCTGCCACTCCATAGAGCTGCACTCGGGTGGGAAGGTGGCAGGGCCAGGAGACATGAATTATTTGTGTCTGCTCCCCCAAGCCAGGCCCAGAACTTGATCCAGAGACATGTCAGTCTCAAGGCACACATTATATAACTGATTTCTGCCCATCTCCCAGTCACCTAGGCCTGAAAGCTGACCAACTCAGTACCTGGTTTTTCATAGGGTGACCCTGGACTCCTGGGCTCAAGTGATCCTCCTGCCTCAGTCTCCTGAGTAGCTGGAACTACAGGCATACGCTGTGGTGCCCAGTTTGTCACAAGTTCTTCTGGTTCATTTTAGAAGCCACCCAAACTCCTTAGCCTGAACTTCACTGACCTCCCCGATCTGGCATCAAACTCTTGTGTGAGCCCGCCTGCTGGCCGGACCTACTACTGCTATTCACCTTGACATGCACGGTGGGTCGTCGTGGCTCTGGGAACTGGAGTGAGTGAGTGAGGCGGGGTCCCTCCCTCCAGGGTCTCAATGTCTTTGGGGTAGTCAGACAGTGAATGTGTACACAAAGGACTAAATAGTATACTGTCAAAGAGTGTGGTTAGTGTTGAGAAGAAAATCCCACGAGGCCAGGCCAGGGGAGGAATGACGAACACGCGTGTGTGGGACTGGCGAGGGGCCCTGAGGTGGAGCCAGTGCGGTGACAGGAAGGCTGGGGGCTGCGGCCGGGGCAGGGCCATGGTGACGTTCCCGGGCTCTCCCTGCTCCGAGCGCTTAGTGCACCAGCTCATTCCTGCCTGCACTCCAGCCCGCTGGCCCTGCTGTCTGGCCACTTCCCCGAGCCTCTCCCAGGCCTGGATTTGCCCTCCACATCTGGGTTTCAGGACCCAGTGCTGGCCGGCCTGTCATTCCAAAGCCTTCCTTCTTTATTCCAGACCACAGTCTCCTTCCGAACTCCCAAGATGATACTGATGGTGTTGGGGATAAATTTCCCAGACTGTTCAAATTCAGATTCTCAGATGTTTACTTGGATCCCCTGGGCACCCCATCCCTGTGCTGGGTGTACATGTAGGCAACTCATCTGGTCCTCACTGTGGTCTTCCCATGAAGTCAGGATTATGCCCATTTTTTATAGATGGGTAAACTGAGGCTAGTGGTTAAGCAATGTAACCGTGGCCAAGCAATGTAACCGTGGCCTCACATAGCGGAGATAGGATTTGGGAGGACAGTGTCTGACCCAAGTCCAGCTCTGTTCTCACTGGCCTGCACCCACTTCTGTCTTTAAGCCCTTTGTTTATGGTCTTCAGTGGCCCTAGCCTGCCCCTAATCTCCTTCCCCATCTTCTCTTCCATGTTACCCTCTGCTCCTAGGGACATCAGGGCAGACACCCTCCCCTTCTCTACATTCCTGGCCAGTGTGCTGTGCCAGTTGTAGAGTAAAGAGAGGACCCCTGGGGGTGAGCTTGGGCAGTGGTGGGCATTGCCCTCACACTTCCCTGCCTCCTGCAATGGCTTCCTGCCCTGAGAGTCAGGGGTGACACTGCCGCGAGCCTGTAACTCCAGGGGCCACTAGCCACCCAGCAGAACCAGGGCCCAGTGCTTTGGAAAAAGTTACCATATCCTAGGGCTGTGCTGCTGTAAAGACAAGTCTTTCCCCAGGTGCATGACATAGCGGCATTGGAAGAATCTTAAAGGTTTTTGTGACAATAACGCTTTGCTGGCACCAGCCAATCTTCCACTTTTTCTTTTTCTTCTTTTCGGTGGGGAGGGTGGCTGGGTTGAGGATGTCCGTGTGTGGTGGACTTACTGTGGTCAACTTGAGCAGGGACACCCAGCTGGACTGAGTTAGTGTGGTTCTGCGCGTACAGGATCCACCTGAAGGTTATTGCCAATACAGTATAAAGGAGAACGTGAGCAAAAGCTAGCAGGTGGCTGTTTCCCAGGAGAAGCTCTGTTGCGGCTGGTTCTCCTGAAGGGAACTTGACTGTTCTCATTGCAGGAGGAGTTCGAGGCCTTGCTGTCGTGGGGGATGGCTGCTGTTTGCTTTGGGGGAGCTCTGGTCTTCCTCTCCACTGTGAGTGTCGTACCCTGGTTCCAGTATAGATTTCTTCAGCCTTTTAGCACAGACATGGACGTATGTGAGACACGTCCATGGGCTCCCAGCCCGTGATTGGGTCTTTCTGGTCTCCAGCACATAGAGAGATGTTCTACAATTTTCCTGCATTTGGCTTGTGTATGTGAATGTTTTAATGTGTAGTTGTCCTGTATTAAATCTGCTGTATTGCAAACCATTGACTCTGGAAAGGTAACTAATACACCATGGTAATGGTAAACAGTTATTTTATCAAAGATGTGTAAAATGAAAGGAATACATATACTGTCTCATTAATCCTCTTAACAACTCTAGGATGCAGGTATGATTATTATTCTATTTCACAGATGCACAAACTGAGTCTCAGACAGCTAAGTCAACTCACCTGAAGTGACAGAGCTGCTAAACACTGAAATTCAAATCCCAGCTCCAGCCTGAGGCTGGTGGACCTCCAAGGCTGATCTCAACCCCTACAAACAGGTGCTGGAGAAGATCGAAGAAGTAGGCAGATGAGGAAGCTTTATTTACAGGGGCTCCTGGCCGGGAAGCTCAGGGCACTGCAGTGACACTGGTCTTGGCATCGAAACCTGAGTCAAGATACTGGCTTTACTTCTTCCCAGCTGTGTGTCCCTCCCTGCTCTGTGCCTTCATTTCCTCAGCTGTGAAATGGGAAAATAATTAATCCTTCACTCCCAGCCTGCTCTGAGAAGGAAGTGGGATGTTGTTTGTGAATGTGCTTTGAAGCCGCGAAGCTCTTGTTGATGTATTATTACCCATTCCCAGGTATGAGTAGAGTCAGGAACTGGGAGTGGGGAGGGGAAAGTGCTGGACTGGACGTGCTCTGGGTAGAAAGAGGCAGGTGAATGTCTTGCTCAGCCAACCTCATATGACAAGAGAAGCCTGCTAAGTAGGTCATCTTGCAGTAGGAAAGAGCTATTCCGGGATCTGCCTGCCGGTACGGAGCAGGAGCTGGGAGCGACAGAGCTGGGCTATTTCAGGGGCAGCACAGAAAGCGCCTCCAATGGCCTCATCTTGGATACCAGCCCTGCCTTTGCGCCTTGGGCCTTAAGGGACCAGAAGGCCCAAGTGAGACTGTGCTGGTGCCCTCTGCGTGGCTGCCCGGGAACTTCACACCACGGCCTTCCTGACCTCTGGGACCGCGCTCCCGGGCCGCTGTAAGGACAGAAGGTTGCTGGACTTGCTTTTCCCAGCCTGCTGGGGGACTTCACCATGCTGGGCCTGGGAATGTAGCTCATTGTGAACGTCCTGGGTTCAGTCCTCAGGACTGGGGTGAGGGGAGCTGTTTACTGAGATTTAACTTCAGCGTGACTGTAGGATATGTGCTCTCAAGCATTTGTCACGCCCCATCATGTAGATAAATCAGTATGTTCCGATAGGCAGATACATGAAAAGAGCCCAGCATAGCATATTACATGGTCACTGGTCAGTAATGGGCCATCGTTGCTGCTGTAATTATTAATCTCATCATGAACATTGCTCAGAATTTAATTGGAAATTATAAAACTTCAGAGTGGCTGGTGAAGGTAGAGGGTGTTCTAAGGCATTAGAAAAAGTAACAATCCCATTCTTGAGTGAATTGTCAAAAGGAAGAGGCTGGGATTGGGGTTTAGCTCAAGTGGTAGGGCGCTTGCCTAGCTAGCACAAGGCCCTGAGTTCGATCCCAGCATGACGCCCTCAAAAGGGGAAAAGGGTAAAAACTAGAATCATAAGCAACTTCATTGCAGCATTCTCTGTGATTATGAAAAATGGAGAAAATGTGTTTATCAAGCAATAAGGGAGTGGTTATGTATATTAAGGTTGATCTCTTCAGTGGAAAACTATACTCGCACTTAAAATGATAATATGACCTAACATGGAAAATACTTATTATGCAGTTACTATTATAGGAAAATGCTGGATATAAAAATTCTCTTTCCAAAAAAAAAATTCTCTTTTCACTCTAATTATATCTCTATTAAAAATATCATCTGCATGTCAAGCAGAACTGAGAGGGGAAATGCAAACAGTCAATGTGTCAAATGATGGAATTGAGGATTTCTCTTTTTGTAATTGATTTGATAATCCAGCCATAACTTATTGAGCATTAACTGTAAGTCACTAAGTTAGGCATGATTATTATGTAGATACGTTAGGCTATAGGAAGACTTTAAGAGAAAGAGGTTTTGTTGACTCCCAGAAGCAGTGCAAGGCTGATGTGGCATCTTCAGGGTATCAGGGACCCTCGGTCTCTACCTGGTGGCTCTGCCATTCCTAGGGAGTTACCTTTCTCCACGTGGTCCCAAAGTGCACACCACCATGCCCACACCCATCAGGGGAGGGCGTGCCCTTTTCCAGGGAGGGTCTGACAGAAGTCGCTTACACCACCACTTCTATCCTGTGCATTGGGCAGGACTTGGTCACCCCAGCTGCAGGTTGGATTGGGCCGTGTCATTTCTCTGGGAGGCCACGATCCTAGCTGAAAAGAGCCCCTTATTAAGATAGAAGATGGGAGGACAGCAACTGGGGTGTTACCGCTGCAGCATGCCAAATGAAGTTGAGGCCTCAACCCTGAGTCCACTGTCCAAGACGAGAAACAGGGTAGTAGGAGAATTACAAGTCTGAGAAATGCTATGATAGAGTCATGGGATTAGTGGGGATGGGATGGTCAAGACTGCATGGAGGGTGCCAGCAGGGTGCCAGCAGGGTGCCAGCAGGGTGCCAGCAGCTCCTTCTCCCTTCCTGGGAGCCGCAGGATAGCGGCCATCCCATGCATCACATGGCACTGTGCTCTCCTCAAAGACCTGCTGATCAGGGGGCGAGGGCCCTGCTGGCCCAAACCAGGACCATCTGGACCCTTCTGGCTGCCAAGTGTAGCACAGCAGGGCATCCTCTGGGTCCCTAGAGACCTCCAGATCTACCTGTCATACCAATTGTCTGTTCAACCCCTTTGATCTGTTGCCTCCCAGGAAATCCACCACCACCCCAAACCCCTGTGCCTCTTTTTTTTTTTCCCCCCTTAGAGCTACCTGAAAATAAGCTGAACTAATTTAGAGATCAGGAAAGGTTACCAAGCCATTTTGCTGGATTCAAGTCCAGGCCATCTTCCCTTCAGGTGTGATGAGAAGCCAGGAGAGTTTTAAGGAGGGCAAAGGGGAGGGGTTTCCAGGCAGGGAGTCAGCAGTGTATAAATCTGGAAGCCTTTTATTTCTGTTAGTGGTTTATTGATTATGCAACAAAATGACCACCAAGAGGAGAAAATACTTAACAAAGGCACTGGAGGGAGCAGGGAGCGAGCAGCTGACGTTGGCCCCTGGAGGAAGGCTTGGAGGTCTGCCACCAAGGCTGAGCTGGGAGCTCGGCTGTGTGGTCCTCGGCTTACGGCAGGAACTCTCTGGACCTTTGTCTCCAATTCCGAGAGGAAATCAAGAGTGTTTAAGTGCATAAACAACCACAGCAATGTCTGCAACAACTTCACAACCCTATTCCCTCCAGGGTGGGTTTAACGTGGGTGA
Source organism: Hystrix cristata (assembly GCA_004026905.1). Lineage (NCBI taxonomy): Eukaryota > Metazoa > Chordata > Mammalia > Rodentia > Hystricidae > Hystrix > Hystrix cristata. The sequence goes on along the minus strand of PVJO010006074.1, from coordinate 49,377 downwards.
GATGCTCTTTGCTTCTTTCGGTCCTTGACCTCCCTCGCAGTCTTCCATCAGCCGCTCCCAACAGCTCAGCTCTACCGGGTATCTGTGTTCACTTTTCTCACAGTTTGGCAACCGCGCCGTGGAGCCCCTGGGTGTTTCACCTCCTCACTGGCTTTCCTGCTGGCAATTTTGTCCCCTTCCCATTTGTTCTGTGCAAAACAGCCAACATGATTCTTTTAAAACTCAGATCGAGTGAAAGAAGCCAGTCTGAAAAGGTTACGTACTTTATGATTCCCAACTGTAGGGTGTTTTAGAAAAGACAGAAATTATGGAGATAGTAACAGATCGGCAGGAATTGCCAGGAATTTGGGTGAGAGAGGAGCAGGTGGAGAACATGGGGTTTGTGGGGCAGCGAAGCTACCTTGTTTGGTTGAGGAGTGGGAATCCATGCCATACGTTTGTCCAAACCCACGGGCAGCGCAGAGTGGTATAAAGTATGGGTTTAAGTCACAATAATAATGCTCATCTGTCGAAACAAATATACTAATGCAAAGTGCTAATAATAGAGGAATTTGCGTGAGAGAGAGAGAGAGAGGGAGGGAGATGGGGGCTGAGAGGAAATTCTCTATACTTTCTACTAAATTTTTCTATAAATCTGAATCTATGCTAAAAATAATGTCTTAATTTTTAAGAAATCATGTCCTTTCCCCATTTAAAACTCTCCCATGGCTTCCCATTGTAACTTGGAAAACACAAAACAAAACAAAACAAAACAAACCCTCCTTCCCCTGGTTTGTGAAGCCTCTGTGATGTGGCCCTGCCTTGTGCCTTCAACAGCTGATCCTGCACATGCGGCTTCCTTCTGTTCCCAGACCTGTCCACGTTGCTCCCAGCTCAGGGCCTTTGCACTTCCCGGTGCCTCTGTCTGCACACTCTTCCCCCTGATTTCCACATGGCTGGCTCCCTTTTACCAGCCAGATCTTAGCTAAAATGTCCATGCCTTAGAGAGGCCATCCCTGACTCCTCATTGAAAGCAGCTACACGGTCACCCCTTGCCATATAATACTATTTTAACTCTGTACAAACTGCTAGCTGATGTTTTTCTTGCTTGTACATTTGTTTCCTTGTTGAATGCCTGGATCCCCACCAGAATGTAGCTGCTTTGGGAACAGGTTTTTGCTACCCTTTTTATTGCTTATCCCCAGCTCCTAGAACAGTGCCTGACATTTCAAAGGTACTCCATATATACTTATTGATTGAATGAGTTAGGGGGAAAATGAATGAATGAATGAAGTTATTGAAACTTGCTCAGGGCCTCGCCTGTGCTGGGCCCTGGGGATAAGGTATGGCTCATGACCCCAGGACATCACAGTCTACTACAGAGGTTTGTTTATGCTAAGCCTGGTGAACTGAACGGAGTGGTTAAGAGCAGGGGCCATGGAGTCAGACTGCCCAGTCTACATCCTGGCTCTGGGTCCAGAGCTTGTAGGTAAAACCCTCAGAGAGGGTCCTATAGGATACTACATGCTCAGAAAATGCTAACCGTCAGCACCATCATGCAGGCCGTATGAAGACCCACACAACACACAACTTTGACGCCAGAGTTCAGGCAACCTGGGAAATCATTTTATTCATGTTTTTCTGGGTCACACATTAGAGGCCTACAGAACTGAGCATGGGAAGATGCAGGGCATTCTGGTGAAAACTCAATTTAAAACCATCAGAAACTGATCCTGACTGTGCTAGGAGGTTTGATATGCATGACGTCATTTCCTCCTCCCTCTGCTCTGTGGGGCTGGTCCCTTTAGGGCTGTTTCACAGGTAAGAGCTGAGATCCAGGGGGATAAAGTGATTCATACTGTGTGAGATAACTGGTAGGTGACCAAACAAAGATGCAGACCCAAGTTGGGCTGATGTCCTGTTGCACTGTCCCCCTCACCACCCCTGCTGTGGCAGGCACAGGCACAGGCCCTGAGCCCTGGCACTTAGGTGAGTGACAGTAAAATGGTGAATAGGAGCTGCTCACTGGTGCAGACAGACTTGATTTCAGACCTTATCCTGGTGAGAGCTTGGACAAGCTTCCACTGGGGGAAAATGAGGGTCATGGCGGTGTCTGCCCCACAGGACGACCTCTGTGACACCAGGTCCCCAGTTCTCAGGATGCTGGTGTGAGGGAGCTGTGCTGCTCACTGGGCCTCGCCATTTTCCCTCTGGGGAGATTTTCAAGCCTGGCACGTTCAGGCGAGGCTGGCTCCAGGTGCAGCGCTTCAGGGCGGGCACAGTGCAGAGGTCTGGGGAGCCGGCCCCTTTTCTCCACCCCCAGTGCCCCTGCCCAGCCAGGTTACCCTCTTGCTCTCTGGCTGGACTCCAGCACTGGCTCTGCCACTTTCTACATTGGCACTGGTGGCCCAGAAGTTTCTTTGAATCTCATTTCCCTCAAGTTCAGAGTGGAGAAAAATCACATTACCTTTGCAGAGCTCCGAAGATTCAGCATGCATACATATGTATAGTGCTATTACAGAGCGGGGCGTGGAAGCCCACAGGTGTCAGTCTCCTTCCTGTTTTTTGAGACACGGACTCACTATGTAGTTCAGGCTGCTTCGAACTCACTATGTAGCCCAGGGTGGCCTTGAGTTCATGGCAATCCTCCTGCCTCAGCCTTCCAAATGCTGGGATTACAGGCATCCACCACATGTTCAGCTTCTTCCTTCTTTAGATTGTCCAGAGGCTGGTATAGAGGCAGGCCCAACCCTCGGCCCCTTGATGTCACCACCCTGTTTAACAACCTTTTATTCTTCCAGTCTTCTCTAAGAGAAGTTGGAATCCTGCAGCTGGGCATCTAGGACCTCCTTCCTCTGCCCCAAGCCATTTCACCTGCCTGCTTTTCTGCCATCCCTCTATAACAAATGTGCGGTCAAGTTAATAAACCATTTTGGGAATGTTGCTCATGAATCTTTCTTGTGGACTCAAGGCACTTAACATATTAAGAGTTCAGAGAAACCTTTCAGGAAAAAAAATCTGGCTAACCTTGCTCAATCCAGAATTTCCAAAATGAATTTGACAGTGGAGCCCTATTCGTGTTCTGCAAAACCCGTCCTTGTCCCTTTTCCTGCCACACGCCCTGCCCGAGCCCGTCCTTCCATCCATGGGGCCTCCCTTCCAGGAAGGAGTGACCGACACAACGGGCGGTGACGGCTGGAAAGGTTCCAGGGGTGTGTCTGGACTCATGATCTGTGTGACTGCAGGTCATCAGGAGCTGTGCTGGCGCACAAGCAGGGACGTGAGGCATTCGGTTAGGGACACTCCAAGCTCCAGGGTGCAGATGGGGTTAATCTTTTAAGGGGAGTAAAAACAACACATGCAGTCAAATCCTTTTATATTAAGAATACAAAAGTAGGTGAAGTGATAATCATAGGTTGAAGAGAGACTTTGAGTTGGGGAGAGATCACTTGTGTGTTATATCACGAAGGGTTGGATTGATCTTTTTAAATTTTTTTATGGAAAAGGTGTTACAACTGGAGATTGGTTTGGGTACAAAGGAGCTGTGGGTGGGAAGTTTTAGGGGGGTGGAGGCCACAGTAGACTTGGCCAGTGATAACTTTCCAGGTCCTGGTGGTGGGTAAATCATCTTGACATAACTCACAGTACAGACACTCTGGTGTCACCTAGGAGATTCATTCATTCATTCATTCAGTTGTATTTATTTGTAGTGTTCTAGGGATTGGAGACATAACAGGGTTCTATATATTCCTTAGTTTCTACTGGAAGACACAGGCAGCAATCGCATCAGCATATCATTTGATGTCAGATCAAGCGCCATAAAGGGAAAGACAGTAGAACAAGCCTGGAAAGGAATGAGGAGTTGTATAATTCGCAGGGTCCAGGCCTCTCTGAAGGAGAGACATTTGAGTTTCACTAAGGCAATTGAGAAATTAACAGATTTCTGATTTGAAAATATCTAGGTTATCTTCATGTTTGTGTCATCTTTAAATTTGTGTTAAATAACTGGCATAAAATATTTAAAATTTAATAGAATATGAAATAAAAGTCATAATAAAAGTGAACAATGAAACCAGTAGAAATCAATAGAAGAAAATGGTAACTAAAACATTTCCATTCAGTAACTTATGAAAAATGAATGAATTTGAAAAGCTGGTACAAAGAGGCTCCTGGAGTCTCTCGTAATCTTAAAAATGAGTAGATCACATGCACACATTGGGAAAAATATTTAAATGTTTTGCTGATTTGACACAAATTATTGGACTGACTAAGAAAACATAAAACATACAATGTACCACTTCAAAAGGGTGTTAATGACAAGCTGGATAATGAGTGCCAATTAAAAGAGGATTGAGGATTAGTCATTGCACAAGAAAACTTCAAGTGTTCTGAAAGAAACTTAACAGAGGTTTTTGACAACAATCCTAAAAATTTATACAACATGACCAATAGCATGTTTGAAACTAGAATAAACTTTAAGAAATTATCAATGATTTTTTTCAATACACTAGGCTGGAGGGAAGGCTGAATCATCTCTCTTCTTTCTCTAGAAACACAGAATTACAAAATTGTTGTCATGTAAAGAGGCAACTAAAGAATATGTAGCCAAAAATGTGGGAAATTATACAGCATATCAGAAAAAGAATCATAATGTGTTTTTCTATGCTCTATGACTTTCAAGCTATTTGTCAGTTGCTAAAATTTTATATTCAATTATTATTTTACTACAAACTCACCTTCGTGTTTATGCCTGCAGTTGTTAGCTATTGTGCAATACTGCTGTGTAACATACTGGCCCCACACTCGGGGGCTTTCAGCCATAATTCTTTATTTGCACAGATCTGCAAATCTGCAAATCTGCAGTTTTAGGCTGCAGTGACTGGCCCTCAGGTTGTTCGGGCTGGGCCAGTTGGATGGCTCTATTGTGTGTGTTCTTTCTTTTCCTACCTGGACTGATGCTCACACCTGGGAGTGTCCTCTCATGGTGATGGCAAAATACACGCTGAAAAGACCCAGACTGCTGCTGTCACTTTTACCCAATTCTGTTGGTCAAAGCAAGTCACATGGCTAAGCCCAGAGTCAAGGTGAAAATATACTCTTCTTCAGAACTGCCAGGTCGCATGGCAAAGATGTAGACATGGAGCAGGGGTGGGGGAGAATTAGGCCCATTCATGTAATCTCCTATAATACTAATTTTATTCTTGTGTCTTGTAATCTTTTTCTTAAAGAGCCTCTCACGCCCCGCCCGCCCGAAATTGTATAACCTACAGCCTTCCACAAAACCCGAATCTGTCCCTGGTGGCAACGTTCTTTCAGTGGCACCTGAGCTAACTGCTGGCTGATTGCACTAACAGTAAACTTTCTGCAAATAAGAGCTTCGTTAGTATTTGGAAATACTTGATACCACAAAGTTCTATTGAATTCGAAGTCCACTTACATCATTTCAAGCAATTTCATTCATTTATGACAAAAAAAAGGAAGCACTGTTAGATGCTTTGAGTAAAATTTCAGTTGTGGTAAATGCTTAATTGATTGTAATTCATAGAGGTAGTTATTTTAAAATTTTGACGGAGAATTTTGTCTAGCTGCTTGAAACACAAAATCTGATCTAAAAATTCATGTTCATGGAAGCAAACTCAAATCTCAAAGTGAAAAATTCGACAAGATTTTATTTGGAAGCATTTACAAAGTCGTTTAATGGTTCTGTTGGTTGTTTTTCAGGGGAATTAAGCACACCAAATTAGATGATCATAATTTTTGGTTTATGGCACACCATTTCCATTGGTTCACGTGTATTGTATTATACTTGTGGTTTAGTTATTTATAATAATGTCATCTAAAGCGAAAGCCAGTACCATGGCCACAACCTATAAATAGTCATACATTCCCCATGCTATGCCCTGGTTCCCCTCAACACTGCACTTTTACCTTCATGGATCCTGGACACTTTTACCTTTTTGAGCCTCTACCTACATATGCACACTCCAACACACACATGTATACATTTGTACATATAGGTATACACACATGTGTATCATATGATTGCATTGATACTTTATTAAATACATATACAGTATTTTATTTAGAAGCTAATTCTTTTCTTCTGATTTTAAATAAGTTAAAATACTTTTGTGGGCCTCTTAAAGTGTGAGGGGCCTAAGCCTGTTGCCTACTATGCTGATGGATGAATGGGTCTTCCCCACTCTGCACATGAAGAACCCATCACCCCGTGTCCTGTGTTTATCATTCCTCATTTTCTTTTGCTTTTTGAGTCAGGGTCTTGCTATGTAGCCCAAGCTGAACTTTAACTTGCAGTCCTCCTGCCTCAGGCTCCTGAGGGCTGGAATTACAGCCTACACTACCATGCCCAGCTGTTTGCTTTATATAGCATAATTTGTTACAACTGTGTGTGTTCCTTAAAGGCATATTCTTTTGCTTTTTTTTTTTTTTTGGCTTCACACTGATCTACATCCTCATCTTTATTTATTTATTTATTTATTTATTTATTTATTTATTTATTTATTGAGACAGGTTCTTGCCAAGTCACTAAATTGCCCAGGCTGGGCTCAAACTTGTGATTCTCCTGCCTCAGCCTCCCATATTGCTGGGATTACAGGATAAAAGCACACTTTTAATGTTAGTCATTTTTAACTTTGCAAAAGCATAGCACATGGTATGTAAACTTTGAGATTTGCTTGTCTTGATGACTGTTAGAGCAACAAGATGAATTCATATTTGAGGCACGTCCCTGTAGTCTATTCATTCTGATTGCTGTCTATTGTACACTGCATGGGAGCCTATCACAGTCTACTCATCATTCTCCTATCAGGGATGGAGTTTTTTTCATCCTTTCCTACAGAGACAAACAACCTCAATATTTCAATGGCTTAGAGCAACATTTATTTCCAGTTCTCACTCTGTGGGCTGAGAGGCGGCTGCGGGGAGGAGTCTTTGCCAACACAGCCTGGCAAGGGTGAAGAGGGAATGAATAATTATGAACAGATAATGCAGTCAATCCCAGATGGGTTTTGGTTTTACTACGTGAACAGTGCTGTGAGTAAGGCTGCTGGGTTGTAAGCTGTGTGAATGTACGGCTTTAGAAGATAATGCCAGCCTTTTCCATCACGGTTTCACTGATTTATATTCTCACCAGCAATGTGCGAAACATGGAGGGTGTCAGGGCTTAGTATTATCAGACTTTTAACACTACAGATTGAGTGGATGTTAAGTGGTGTTTTACTGAGACCTTGATTTGCATTTTTTTGGGTCACTACCAACCTTGACTATCTCTTCACACTTCCTGGCTGGATGTGCTTTTGTCTATTTTCATTTCTTTTTTTTTTTTTAAACTATTCTTTATTACTGAATTTAGTTCTTTATAAATTTTCAGCCAGGCATGGTGGCACACAACTGTAATCCCAGCATTCAGGAGGTTGAGGCAGGATGATCACCGTGAGTTCAAAGCCAGCCTGGGCTACATAGTGAGTTCAAGGCCAGCCTGAACTACATAGTGAGACCCTGTCTCAAAAAAAACAAAAAACAAACAAAAAACCCAAAAAACTCCATACTAGACCTCTGTTGCTTATATTATTGAGATTTTTATAGTCTCATTTCATAACTTATCATTTCACTTTCTTTAAGGTGATTTTAATATAGTTAAATTTATCAATCTTGCATTTTTCAGTAAATACCTTGCTGGCCTATTTAAGAAATCTTTGACTCTGGCTCTAAATATAGGTAAATAACTATATTTTCTATGCTGAGTTTTAAAGCTTTATTTTTGAAATCCAATTCCCTAAGCCACCTAGAGTAGATCTTTGTGTATGTGGGGAAGCAATTTTTCCCAGCTCCCTTTGAGGTAGGAGATTAGGGCGTGACAGTATCTGGCTGGGCATGCAGGCTGACCTATTAACTACAAGATCCTGGACGCATGCGCAGAACAGTTCCCAAAGCCCGGCACTTGGACTTCTGGTGAGAACTCCAGCAGGTAGGACGGCCTAGAGCTGACGTCAGTCTGGGGCGTGGGACCCCAGCGCTGCCTCTCCGACTCACGCCCCGAAGTTCTTGAGGGTTTCCTCAAGATTTGGACAGCATAAAATAAAGGAAGCCAGGAGGAGCTGGTGCTAGCATTACCTTTCATGATGGCCCCGGATGTAGGATGTACTTTCAGTTTTGCTTTTACCCTCTTTTTCCCTTTGTTCAGCCCAAGCTTCCTCTGCAGAGCCAGTTTCTCTCCCAAGTTCCATTTCTGCCTTTTAAAATAAATTTGGCCATTGCTTTTTGTTCGTTTTGTTCAATTCGTTTTTCAAGGCATGAAGAACCCGGAATCCAACTCCAGGAGAGGCGAGCAACCCAGAACCGGGTAATGTTCTGTTGGTGAGCCACTTTTTAGAAGCCACCTACCCAATTTATTGGTCCACCCTTCCATTCTCCATTGTTATGTACCACCCTAATCACATTACAAAGGCTCATCCTTGTGTGGATCTGATTTTGATTTCTCCAGTCCTTTTCACGGTCATTTTGCTGTTTTGTAGATACCACACTCCCTTAACCCGCATGGCTCCATAGCAGGTCTCGATTGCTGCTCTTCATCAGAAGTGTCCAGACTGCAGCAAGGCCCCTGACCTGGGGTGTGGGAGTTGGACCATCTCCAACACACGGCAATGCCCGAGGTAAAGCAACAGGGTGAGGGATTCAGAACCAAATTCGGATTCAACCTTAGCTCTGCTCCTTCTCAATGAAGGGCCTCAGGTCTGTCAATTTCCCCTTAGAAACTCGGTTTTCTCGTGTAAGTCAGGAGGAACGATATCACCTGCAAGAGCATTCCGAGGATCAAGTAAGACTGTGTACGAGAAAATCTCCCAGCACAGTGCCTGTCTGAGGAGAACCTGTTTGTGAAATGAAGCCCAGAGGACAAGGGTTACATGCTGCAGGTCACTCGACCAGATTGACCCCACTCCACCTCTTCATTGCCAGGACTCAGACTTTCCAGACATCGGCCTTCTGGGTTTCTGTTTTCTTACCTTTCCTTCTCTTAAACAAAAAAAAACCATTTCTGAACGCTCACAAGACTTCATGGTTCCTAGCCCTGCCCCCTGCTGTGGCTTTTTCTTATCTGATAGGAACAGAGTGAACCAGATAAGGATCTAATGATGTTGGAGAGGAAGTTGGGTTTATTTAAAATTCAACTTCTTTTGGCTCTGTTATTGTTGGCTTCAGTTCAGCCATGGCTCAGGGGCATCCTCTGAAGGACTAGGGATGGGAGCGTGCCTTCCTGAAGAGTCCCTGGGGGTGACCGTCAAGTGCCCCTGGAACTCGGGAATCATGGAAATCACAATGGCCTTGAGGGTTAAATGCTGAAATCTCTTGTGATCCCACAGAGCCCTTGGCACAGAGTAGGTGCTGAGTACTTACGGAAAAAATAAATGAACATGGTAGACCAATGCAGGTCACCTTGAGCAGACAGTTTGACCTCCGTTTTTTTCTTAGTGTGGTGCCATGCATGGGTCTCGTGCATGTTAAGCACACACTTTCCTACTGAGCTACGTCCCTACACCCAGTTGATCTTATTCTAAAGGCAGTAACATCCAGACAAAGGGTGTGCAGCTCACCAGATTTGGTGGTCTTACAGTGAGACGGGTCTAGAAAAGAGTAAGGGTATATTAAAAGTTGAATAATTAAAGTATGTAACTGGCTCAGAAAGTAATGAGGGAGAGGTAAATGAAGTGGAATAGAACACACAAACCCAAACATAAGAAAATCTGGTAGATGATAAGGTGGCATTTCAGATATGTGAGGGAAAAATACATGTTAGGATAACTGGTGAGCTATTTAGGGGAAAAAAATCAAACAATTCCTAACTCGCTGCAATCACTAAAATTCCAGCTAGGTTAAATGTGTAAAGATTAAAAACAAAGCCATAAAAATACTAGATGAAAACAAAAGATTTTTATAATTACAGTGTGAAGTGGAGAAAATCTGCAAAACAAGACACAAATCTCAGAAGTTATCAAGAGCAAAATGGATGGCTCTTGTATCATGGGAAAAACATACACAAAGCAAATGATAAACACTAAACAGAAGAACATTTAATATATATGTGTTAGCAAAAAATTGATTTGCTCTTCATATGACAGATGAGAGCTAAAAACCCGATATGTGAAAGACTCTTACAAATCAAATTTTTAAAAAATTACATGGGAGGAAAAGTAACAATAAAAATTATGAGGAAGAAAAAAGGGCAAAGGCTGGGGATGTAGTTCAGTGGTTAGAGTGCTTGCCTAACAAGTGCAAGGCCCTGAGTTCGAGCCCCAGCACCAAAAGAAAAAAAAGAAAAAGAAAAAAGGACAAGTAACATAGGAAAACACATTTCATAGTAGATGACATTCAAGTGACTGATAAGTCCACAGAAAAACAAATCCAGTTTAAATAGCAATGATTATTTTTAGGTATCAGATTTGTAAAAATTAAAAGACAATAAGTGTTGGGTAGAGTATCAATAGGCTTCTATCAGCAGGTCACTGCTGGTACAAGTGTGAATTACTTTTGGGGAGAAGTTCATTACTTTCTATCAAAAATGTATATTTATGTCCCCGTTGTTCAAATCAGTTCCACCTTTGGGCATTTATTTATAGAAGTATTGGCAAATATGAGGGAATATCAATAGGAAGTTCTCAGCAGTAATAACAAAAGACAGGAAATACACGTGTATTAGCAAAAGATTGAGCAGTTTGTGGTACAATATGGTCATATTATAGAGTTGAGAAAAAAATGAGTTATCCATAGATGCCAACCTGGAAAAATGTCCACAACTTAGCATTCCAACTTGAAAAAAAAAGAGCAAGTTGAATAACATTTATTTTAAATACATATATAACATGTTATTACATAGGTAACATTCTATAATATACTTATATTTTGTTTTATTTTAATGTGTATTTTGAAAATGGTTTCTCTCCCATTTGTATTCATATATTTAAAAAACACATTCATATGTCAATTTGGTTATATATGATTATACATACCTGGAAATTTACCCACCAAAATGTTTGTTTGTTTTTGTTTTTTTTTTTGGGTGCAGGATCGAACTCAGGACCTTGTGCTTGCAAGGCAAGCACTGTAACCACTGAGCTAAATCCCCAACCCCTACCCACCAAAATGTTAACGGTAATTTAGATTGAATGTAAAGGTTGAAAGTCACGTTTAGTTTCTCTATTACTTGAATTTTTTCCAATGAGCATATACTACTTTTGTAACAATTTTTAAAATAATTTCTGTTAAAAATATTAGAATGGTTAAAAAATGTTGATTTTTGGTTTACATATCAGTCGGTTACTAAAAGACTCTTGGAGGACAGAAGATTCCCATACTACAAATAAGTCGGATTTTCTGCTGGATCCTGTTCCCCTCCCTTGGCTACTGGAGACTTCCCACCTTTAGAGCCGAGAGAGCTGGGAGGCTTCTTGTGTTTGCCCAAGACTCTCTGGCAGCATAATAAGCATGGCTGAAGTGCAGCCAAGCCCATCCTAGAAGCTAAGACACATTGGTCCCTCAGGCTCCCCTTCCCACCCCAGCCTGCAAGCTCTCAGGGCAACCCTACGTCTAACTATCGTCTTGCATTTCTAGGAGCCAGCACAGAGCATATTACTTAAAACTAGTTTATGAACACAAGCATAAAGTAAAATTTCCACCAGGCAGGTGGTGAAGCCTGGCTGTAAAACCAGCATAAGGGACAAAAATGATTTGGAACCAGTCATGAGTGGCAAGAGGGCAGGAGAAAGGAATAGGAGGAGGCAGCCAGCACCCCCTAGAGGGCTAATGGAGCATGGAGTCTGCCATTTTAGGAACAGAAGGCAGAGAGGTGGGTGGAGAAGGAGGGTAAGGTGTGGTGGAGCGCTGGCAATACCATCTTCTATCCTGCATACCAGGGCGTGAGTCTATCATTGGTGGTGCTGCTGGTGACATCTGCCAGAAACTGCCTCTTTGGTGGAGATAGTTTCACAATACCACAAAAACTATTGCATATAGCAGCAACATGCTGTAGCCTAAGAGAAACTGAAATAATGGCATGAAGCATGTATCTGTCCCTGTGTCCCCAGTTCCAGGGCTCTGGCACAGAGCAGGGGCTCAGTAGATGCTTGAGAGAGACAGAAGCAAGGGAGGTTGGGAAGGGAGGAAGAGGGAGGGGATGGGGATAATGACCCAAGGACCATGGAGCTCTTTTCTGGCTCCTTCGAGGGGCTCCCTGGAAGCTGCTTCCACTGCTGCCCACCCCCAGGGCTTCCACACACTGCTCTGTAGGGTGGTGGGGGGGAGGAATTACCGAAGGAGGAGAAAGAAGGTTGGACTAGCTCAGTGATTCTGACCTGGAGTCCCAGAACCCCAGGGAACTCCCAAGATAGAAATGGGCACCATGAGCTATTTTGGTACTTCTAAATGCATAGCAGGAATTAAGCATTTGCTCAGGCTAAGACTTTATGTGCTGACAGGCCAGGTACCCATCTTTGGGGCTGGAACTCCATTACTCTCAAGAGGCAGGGAAGAATTAGGGTCCAGGTTGTTCCGCAGGAGGATCAGTTTGGCATAGCCTGTATCCAGTTGGGTGCTTTGGGGTAAGGGACTAAACTTCGCCTGGTGTCAGTTTCTTCCTCAGTAAAATGGGGGTTAGACGAGTACCCCACTTTATGTGGGAATTGAAGGAGCCCTTGGCAGCTGGCCTGGCCCAGAATCAGCCCTAGGCAAATGGTAGTTACTATATTATTAATTCAGAATAGGAAGTCTGGACATGTACTAGTCAGAAACTCTGATTGGAGCTATATATATATTGATTAATAAGTAGTAGGAAATGAATGAATTATTAATTACATGGAGCAACTTGTGCGGAAGACGTCTTTGAAAACCTTGAGCCCTCTCCTAGGGAGAAGTCCTGAGACTTGTCCCCCTCAGTGGCACAAAGGCGGAGGCCCTGTGTCGAGCCCCTTGGAGCTGGGGTGTGACAGGAGACCAAGCTGCCCCTCTTCTGGGGTGTGGCACAGTTGTTCCCCCCGTGTGGAAGTCCTTCCTCTCGCCTCTCTCCGGACAACTCCTACTACCTCAGGGGCCTCCGGGGCCCTTCTCTGAGTGGGGCACGGGGTCTGCAGGACACAGGCCTCTGGCCTCACTGCACTGTGCAGGGCCTCTTGGCACCGGCTGTGCGCGGTCACTCGCGGCCCGGGGCAGGTCACAGTGGTCCTGAGAGCCTGTAGATCTCCCGCGTCCACAGGAGCTGCTCAGCAGGGGAGCACACTTCCCCAAGGGCTGTTTCAGACTGCCTGCTCTAAGACAGCGGGGAGCTGGCCTGTTTGTTCACCACCACCCCACCCCTATTTCCTCACCGTCTTAACCATTCTTACCCCGAAAGAGAAAGTCGAATAAGAGCCAGATAGTAGACGTGACCCGCCCTAAGTGGGAGTTTTCAGAAGCTAGATCTCCAGGGGAGGCGCCTGCGAAAGGAGTCAGGACTGCCAGCGGCCCATGTCCTGGGTCCTAGCGCCCTCTGGTGCCAACAGCTCAGCTCTGCGCCCGGAGCTGCAAGTGGACGAGTGACAGCAAGGGAGCGCACAGCTGACCCCCGACCTTGCTTTCCCCCTCGCGATCTCACCCACATCACCACCAAGGTAATTTGCTAAGACAGCTCTGACTGTATTTCCTCTTGTCCCACCCTCAGTGTAACTTACACCACCGGCTGTTCAAGTCTTGCACTGTCTGCCCGTGACCCTCCAGGCTCCTGACCTCGGTGTCCTGCTGGTCTCCTAGGCATTCTCTGTTTAGTGCATGGGGACAGGCCGTGGACTTTATGCCTTCGCGCATGTGAGCCTTCTTAATGGGACCGCAGCCCACCTTCTCCCTGGAAAAACTCTTCTGTGTCTAATGTGGCCTCTTCCATGAAGCCCTCCTGGACTCTCCCAGGCAGAAACGACAGGTTCTCCCTCTGGATCTGTACAGACCACTCTGTGGACCCCGCAGTGTTGGTGGGGTCTGGATCTTCCGGAGACCATGAGCTCTTTAGTGGTCCCAACTCAACTTAGTTGTCTCAGTACAACTTTGGCACACTCACAGAGTCGAAAAGGCTGTTTTTCCTCTAGAACAACATAAAACCTCTAATGCAGGTGTGTCCTGGCTACTCAGGAGGCCAGGGTCAGCCTGTGCTACTTATTGAGACCCTTCCTCGAAACTTAAAAAGGACTGGGAATGTAGCTTAGAGGTAGGCTGCTGGCTGAGCATGCACGAGGCTCTGGTTTCAATCCCCAGTACGACAAAAATGAAAAAAACTGCACATGAAAACTAGCTAAATTCCCCTGGTGGGCCACACTTTGCCTGTGGAGAACAATGCGAAATTTGAGCCTGGTTTCTCCTGGAGTTCAGCCAGGCACAGTCAGACTTTAATGACTTTAATCTGTGTTCATTCACGGTGATAAACTATAACCATGAGTGTGGTGCCTGTTCTGAGTTCTGTGAGGCCCAGCAAATCACTGAGCCTGAAGGTGGTCTTGGGAACTCCTAGCCCAGTATTACTATGTGCTAGTAACATTTATGAATTCAAAGAGCAAATTTACCTTTGCAGAAGTGAAATCACAAATGGTTTACCAGCGAACCAAGTTGGCGTTATTATTTGAAACCTATACAAAAGTACTAAGACTACTAAGAGCAATGTCTGTGTGTATCTGAAGAGAATTTCATCATAATTTAAAAATACTTGGTATAATAAAAGTATTATCCTATTCTAATGCCTTTTATATTATAAAAAATTCAACATTATGTGCTGTCAATGAAAGAAAAAGCAGGACTGTTAGATTTAGAGAACAACTGTTTTCTGTTTTTTTTTTTTTTTTTTGGGAGACAGGGTCTAGCCATATAGTTCAGGCTGGCCTTGAACTCACTGTGTGGTCCAGGCTGTCCTTGAATTCATGGTGATCCTCCTGCCTCTGCCTCCCTAGTGCTGGGATTACAAGCATGCACCACCACGCCTGGCTGGAAATTGTTTCTGATGGATAATATGCTACAAGATATTGTGAAATACACTAATAATGAAATATTCAAAAATATATTTATCAGCCAGGCATGGTGTTGTATGCCTGTAATCCCAGCACTCAGGAGGCTGAGGCAGGAGGATCCTGTGAGTTCAAGGTTCCTGGGCTACTTGGTGAATTCAAGCCTAGCCTGCACTACTCAGTGAGACCCTGTCTCAAAGGTTCCAAATTCTGTTAAGGATAAGAAAGATGATTCTGACAACTGGAGGAAAATGACAGATATTGCTGCCAGCATCTACTTGTGCAAAATATCTTGTCAATGGTGATCATCATGAATTTGAAGAAAGCAAAATTAGAAAAACATAATCAAAGATTTTGTAACCATTTCAAGCATAAAATCTAATATAAAAATCATGTTCATGGATGTAAGCTGATTTCTCATAAAAACTTTGAAAAAACCTATTTACAAGTTTTATTCCATTAAGTATTTACTGTCTTCCTAAATGCTTCGTATCTTATTTCTTCTCATAACCATGTACTGAAAGAAAAATACCACCGTTTTCACCAATTCCTATTTAGACTGTCCCAGATCTTGAGTTTACCCTTGTGTGCCATATAAATGCTCCTGTTTTCCATATGTCCCACCTACAGAGTGAAAAACATGGGGAAGCACTCAATTAGAATAGTTTTATTGCTGTAAAAGATCCAAAATTATGATGGCTTGAAAGTATAGAATCTTACAGAAGGAATCCAGGGATGGTTTGTGACTCCTTCATTCAGTATCAAATGCCTTCCAGCCGGCAGAAAGGCAAACGGGTAAACAAAACCTCACTGCCTACCTATTCTACTTACTTCTATTGTGGTGTTCTGAACATCGTCCCTCAGATGCCCCGTGTCCACAGTCTGTGGCCTCTCAGGGCAGGGAGTGTCTCTCATTAGTCAAAAAGAGCAGCAGTCTTGGAGTCAGTCTAACATTGGTTTGAACTGCATCTCTGTTGATTACAAGCCAGGGGATTTACGAAGGTGTTTCTTGTTCCTAAGGCTTAGTTTCCACATCTGTAAAATGGAGAGAACCAGCCTGAAAGAACTGCTGTGAAAATGAAGAGAAGGATGCAGCTAAAACACTCAGTGCCACATCCAGCACTGAGTGTGAGCTGAAACCCGCGCAGGCTTTTCTGTGCCCCAGAGTCCAGCACACTGCCTGGGAAAGGGGGCTGCGTTAGTGTTGGACTGTGATGGACTGAACTGAACTGGGCTCAGAGGAGGGATGAGAACCCCAGCTGGGCAGGCCTGTCCTGTGGGCATGGCAGGCTCTAGCATCCTCGGAAAGCCCCGGGTAAGGACCTCAGAGCTCACTTAGACAGCATGTGCCTGGGAAGGCGAGAGACCTGGACGGGGAGTATCTGCTGCTGTAGCAAAGGCCATTTACATGTTTTTAGAGAAAAGTCTCTGGGCAGGCCCTACATGGAGCCTGGGAGGGAGAAGGGATCTCAGCAGAAGTGGGCTGTGGCAAGCAGAGGGGAGAGCTTGTCCTCAGGGCCCGAGATGCAGCAGGCT
The DNA here is from genome assembly GCA_004026905.1 of Hystrix cristata. Taxonomy (NCBI): domain Eukaryota; kingdom Metazoa; phylum Chordata; class Mammalia; order Rodentia; family Hystricidae; genus Hystrix; species Hystrix cristata. The sequence continues at coordinate 32,833 of PVJO010006074.1, read as the reverse complement.
GTGATGGCCTTCTGCTTGTCCTGCACATCTGCTCCCTGCTTCCTCCACAGCAAGGGAGTTCACTTGGAGAGACGATCAACCTGCCAGGAACTACATTTCCCAGCCTCCCCTGCAGCTCAGATGTGGCCTCCTGACTAAATTCTGACCAGTAGATGTGACCGAAGGGCTGCGGGGAACTTTTACATTACTTGTTCAATAGAAAATGATTCTTCTTTTGCTTTCTTTCTTTCCCTGTTCCTGTGAGGGTGTGACCCAGACATGGCCAGAACCCAGCCTCAACCACATTGATGAGGACAGAGCCACGTGGGAAGGTGCAGTAAGAAGATGGAAGGAACCTTGGCCCGCAATGGTCACCCGTCAGCCAGGACCATTAGCCTGTGGTAAATATTTATCTTAGTTAAGGATTCGCACTTCTGGGTTTCCACTGTGGAGGCTGAGCCTGGTGTAGCTGGGCACAAAGTAGCCTTTGAAGAGGCAGAGAGCACAACCTGACTAGTGGCTGCTGCTTGAGCATTCAAGGCCCTTCCCATCACTGGCTGTGAAGGCCTCTGAAAAATGCGGGAATCCCCACTGGAGAGAGGGAGTCACACCAAGGACAGGCAGGCTGCTGAGCAAAGCATGGACCTGAGGCCAATGCAGGGAGAAGGGAAGCAGAGACTCGGCCTGGAAGAAAACAGGAGCAGCTCAAATGGGTTAGGGACAAGGTGAAGGCCGGGGTTAGGGTTGGGAGTGGGGTTAGGGTTAGTGGTGGCAGAGTTCTCTTCTGCCTGGGAAAGGGACCTGGGTGGGCACCTGTTGCCACCCAGCAGTGAGCAGTAAGTGGCTGCAGGTGCGGGACTGCCGACCAGAATGGGAAGCTGAGGAGTTCAAAAAGTAACAGATGGCCAGTGGCACATCTACAGCTTGGAGGGACTAGAAAATTTAAATGGCAGCAACAAGTGAAAAAGTAGAATGTTTTATTGGGATACACATTCTGCTGAATGAACAGAGATGCAGGTTGCTTTCTCTCTTAGCAGGCATGAGCAGTTAGGGCCGGGTGGTTGCTGTTTGGCAGCAGGGCCCATGTTCCTTCCATCTTGTCGGTCCCCCGCTGTGTTGGTTCAAGTTTCATTCTCCATGTAGTTAAACTGGGGCTATAAGCCCTTTCCCTATATACTGAGATTTGGCCAAAAGCGGAATGGATATGAGGATTGGGAGGGAGAAATGAAGCAGTGGCCATTATTCTCTGAAGGGGAGACTTGGTGACAGACAGATGCAGAGGTCCTTGGTGGGTCCAGCTTTTCCTTTCTTTGATTCACACATTGCTTCTCTGACCATATTTTGGCTCTGCTGACCTCAGGGCCCCCAGGCCCAACTCTAGAGGCTCGGACGAATGCTGATGTAGCTACACTGAGACACAGCTCCACGGGACTCTCCACAAGTCCCCCTTCCCCGAAACCGGATGTGCCTGGATTAGCAGATTTCCCAGCCAACTCTACCATGACAGCTGTCCACCATGCTAACTCTTCAGGAAGACTGTCTGGCTCCCTCTTCACTTCCTCACCTCCTCTTTCCCTTGCACAAAGTCTAATTTATGTAGTCAATCATCCTGTCACTTGTTGGGGTCTAGAAAGTCCCCCCAAAGAGGAGATGAAGGCCTCAGGTCACCCCTGTCCATGTGGTAGGTTTTAAATTTGCTGACTTCTGTCATGGAAAAAGAATTTTCAAGCTGCATCAGTGAGAGGGAAAAAAGAAGTTTATTAGGCAGAAAGAAGTACACACTCAGAGGGGAGTATGGGAGCTCAGAGAGTGAGGTGCATTATGGCCTGGAGTCGGGGTATTTTTATGTGGTCTTGGGGGCGTCCTCAAGGTGAGTGATCTGGTATGTGTATACATGTCAGGCTAAACATTTGGCAGAATGGGTTAGACCATAAACCATTCACATGTGAACTTTAGAGCTAACACTACCCACTTAATAATGTCTCTTCTTTGAGGATGGAGGTCTGGGGGGAAGAAGAACAAGTAACAGGTGAAAAGTGTGAGATAATTATATCTTTAAAATCCTTAGGAATTTTAGTTTGTTTGTTTCCTGGAAAGGAAAAAGGAATTGCAACTGTGAGTAACTTTTGTGCCCTGAAGCGTCAGCTTTTCTTCTTCTTTTTTCTTTTTCTTTTTCTTTTTGGCTCTGGGGATTGAACTCAAGGCCTTACACTTGCTAGGCAAGAACTCTAACCACTGAGCTAAATCCTCAGCCACTTCAGCTTTTCTTAAAAGCTCAATTTTAAAATCATAATTTTTCCTTGTCTCCTTTTTACCTATCTTTATTTCTTCTAGCCTGCTTTACCCCCTACACACACCCCAATTTCGATCTCTTCTTCCTAAGGGGTGCTGGGGCCGATAGTCCATCTTCTCACGGCTCCTTCCGGCTGAGTGGGCCATTGGCCCTGCCTGGGCAGAGGTGGAAAACCATCTCTGGCTTTCAATGTAAATCAAATTGGTCTCCATTTTCCCTACTACCTGTTTGGGTTTTGGGGTTTTTTTTAAAAAGTCTTCTTGGTTTTTATTCATTCATCTAATTTCTTGCTTCTAGAACTTTTATTCTTGCCACTACTCATTCTCTCTACAGGCAGAGATTTATGAATTTTTCAATCATTGCTTTACCACAGTGCTGATGAGGTTTCAGTGAGCAGGGATATTTGATATTTGTTCAGTCTACCATCTTCACCCAGAAGTCTTCTCAACGCCGCCTTTCTTTACACAGAACAAACTGCAGTTTCCTGCATGTACCCAGCTTCTTGCATCTGAGTTCCAACATGAAATCTCTCTCTCCCGTCACACCCCTGCCCTCCCACAACCCGGCCAGCCTGGCCTCCTTTCTGCCTTGTGGTGACATTTGCCCATCCCTAGAGTTTGCTTTGGGAGCTCTTTTTTTGCCACATGTCTGGGTGAGGCGTCCCTTCTGTAGGTGCCACGGTACCCCAACACCTTCCTCCACTACCATGCTGGCTGCAGGGCTGCAACAGTCTTTGTAACCGTGGTGCCTGCGGCATGCCCGGGACACCGGAGGTGCAATAAATGCTTAGTAAATGAATGAAACAGATACAAATTGTCTTGTATGTGCTGCCAAAGCAAGCATGATACCCATTTTACTGACTCCTTTGTTTGCATGATGAGAATCGGAGGAAGATGATTTTTTTTATCTCAAAAGGAAGAGGATCTGGGATGCAAGAGACAGAGAGAAAGAGGACAGGTACAACTTTTAAGAGCCAAATAAAATCTGATTCTTATCATTCATAGAAACATTTTTAGAGCTTTACTAGAAGACCATATTATCCTAAGGTCAGCTTTATAAGTGTCTTAGGAAAGCAAATCCATGGTATTAGAGGACAGAGTTGTTGTTATTCCTGATCATGCCTGACTGGCAACTCTAAAGAGAACTAGGGGGACTTTGGGGTCTGGTAATGTTCAGTGTCTTGGTCTAGTGCTATTTACCTAAGTGTGGGCTAGTGTGTACTAGGTCATCAAGTGATACACTTAATACTTTCACACTGTTTTGCACATCTGTCATACCTTTTTTGTGTGTGTGCGCCAGGGATCGAACTCAGAGCCTTGTGCTTGCTAGGGAATCACTCTAACCACTGAGCTAAACCCCCAGCCTCCATACTTTTAAAATATTTACCAAAATGTACATTTTTTGTGCTACTGGGGACTGAACTCAAGGGTACTCTATCACTGAGCTGTATCTCCAGCCCTTTTCTTTTCTGAATTTCTTTTTTTTTTTTTTTTTTTGTGCCGGTGATCAAACTCAGGGCCTTGCACTTGCTAGGCAAGCGCTCTAACCACTAAGCTAAATTCCCAGCCCAATTTCTTTTTTTAAATTAAAAAAATCTTTTTTTTCAATAGTACATGTAAGATTTACATTCAAGTTTCTTATTTTGAGATAGAATCTCACTAAGTTGTCCACGTTTAGCCTTGAACTTGCCAGCTTTCTGCTTCAGCCCCTTGAGTAGCTGGAATTATGGACATGTGTCACCATGTGTGCACAAAATAGAAGCAAAATTTAAATTTGCAAAACAACAAAGAACCAGCCCAACACTGACCACATTGTTCCTGTCAGTCTTTCCAGTCATTTAAACCCACAAACAGATGAGGGTTCTTCCATATCCCTTTAGCTCAGATTAGGTAAATATATGTTGAATGCAGCTATTTTAAAAGGTTGAATCATTATAAAAAAAAAAACTCTCATCATGTGCAACAAGAATTCCAAGTGCTCATTATGTAAATTTGGGGTTTGTCGGATGCCCTGTTTTTCTCCAGGTTAAAAGGTACTTTTGGAGTAAGCATTGTGCTAATGACAGGCGCATGAGCCATTGCTCTCAAAGACAGAAATCTTTCTCTTAGATACAGACCTTGGATACAGAGGTCTGGACCCTGGCCCAGAATTTGAAATTATAACTATTGAGTTTTATACACATCCAATGGCTCCACTGAGTCCTTGCTGGATGAATTTTTTTCCAAATCTCTCAATCTCCAGACTGCGCATCTATTTGCATCATTACGTTAAGCCGCTGGACGCTGAGGCAGCTGGGAGAATGTGGCCTGCACTGTGGGTCCTCAGAGAACACTGACATACTGACCCATCGGTGGTCCTTGTCCATAAATCGCCCGTGGGAAGTGCTGCCTGCACACACCCGAGACCCCTGGATTTTTGAGTTGGGCTGATGTAAGGAACGCTTTTGTGATGTCTTCCCACCAACTGAAATACAATAATTTGCTTTCTTGCAGAAACCTCATTTGCCTTATTCAGATAGGTCAAAAAAAAGCCAGACCGTGAGGAAATTTAAAGTCATGAGGTCATTTCCCAGTCTTAATTCAGTTTGTCAAGTATTTATTGAGGTCCTGCTATGTGTCCAGCTCTGTGCTAGGAACTGTGGACAGATTTCTCTCGAGCTGTGATGCTGGGAGGGTGTTGGCTCCCCAGCTTGGTTGGAAGCAAGAGAGTGAGTTCTTTTTGAAGCACTGTGGCATGTAAGTTATACATAGACCATGTGATTGGGGTGGCTCTGGAGGGCTTGTGGAAGTTTCATGGAGGCTTTGCCACCCCTCCTCGCAGCTACTAGAGCTGAAAGGAGACAACCCTTTCTCTGAGTGTAGCAAGGGACAAATCCAAATAATCTCCATAGAATTTAGTAAATGCTGGCTGGGACAGAAGAATCAAAAGAGACTCCGTAGATCGAAGGAGGGGTATCTACTGCTTCTACTACAGGCAGACATTGTGGGAGTTGCTGGGGTAGACTCAGAAATAAGGAGTATCTAACTAGCCTGAGAGACTTGGGGGCGCGGTTCCCGCAGATAGGGATACTAGAAATGTTTGCCGTGTTTTTGAGCCCCAAACTCAGAGCATATGATCTGAAAGGTGTTTATTTTCTCATCTGCCCACTTCCTTTCATTAGATCTTTTAGTTTGCCATGTAACACATTAATTAAAAATAATAAAATTCTACTGAATATAAAATTCCAAGAAATCAGAACTGTCTTTCCAAACCTGGGATATGTGATGATGGTAGCTATGGTATATTTGTCACCTAGGAGTTTATTATTAGGCTTGAGAACATGTTTTTATAAAGCAAGTTTTTCTTTCCTTTTTACTACGTTTCACCCCAAAATATGTTGAGGTACCAGTGTATGATTATACCGTAAGGTTATATATAATAGCAGTGTATATTATTACGGGCCCTACATGAGACAGATGTCTCTATCAGATTATTCTTACATCACATCATGTTTCTATGAAGGGCATCAATTAATTCTGGGGTGGGTATGAATTTTACCTCTCAAGTTTGACTGCTGTTGAAAGCCTCTGAATGTATGTTGACATTCAGAATAGCTTCCGTGGATCTCTCAGTGGTAACACTGAATTCAGGGCCCCTCAAAACCTACCCAGCACCCAGCTTAGAGCAGCTTGATATAGGAGCAGCAGCAGATGCTGTATAATTTATCTCCAAACGAGCCAGGTCTTCAGGTGGCCTCTCCCTTGTACTGTATCTCCTTGGCTCTCCGTGGAGTCATTTTGTCTGAACTGCACTTTCGGGCCCCACCATTAGCCCCTGTTGCAAGTCATTTTAAGGAACGGACATGTCACCCTCACCCATATGTCTGCTGTACGGATGTTACTGAGATCATTCATCCTTACATTACAAATCCTGTGTCTTCTACATGAAGACTTGCTGGAGAATCGATTCCTGAACTCAGTATGAGAAAATGGTCCTTTTAATTTACTCAATAAACATTTACTTTTAATTTACTCAATAAACATTTTACTGAATAAACATTTACTGAGCTGGGGATTTAGCTCAGTGGTTAGAGTGCTTGCCTTGCAAGCACTAAGGCCCTGAGTTCGAACCCCAGCACCAAAAAAAAAAAAAAATATTTACTGATCATCTACTACATGCAGGTGCTGGAGATAAATGAACAAATGAAATATAATCTAGTGGGGAAGAAGACAAACATCAACTAATAAATTATCCCATCAACTATTACTCTTTTGATAAATGCCACCAGAAAAAACAGGAGTGACTTAGGAATGTCAGTAAGGGGGCCTAAAGGTCAATGAAGTGTTGAGGACATGATGTTTCTCCTGAGCAATTATTTTTGTTTTTCTACTTAATCATGTTGATCCTCTTTCACTTTGGCTGCTAGGAGTTAAAAATTAAATTTGCGATTCACCTTTAAAAAGGGTTTGTGATCTAATTTAATTTCAGGATTTATTTGTGAAACAAAATTTACTACAAACCTACTGTGTGCTGGGACCAGCTACACACTGGGCATACAATAATAAATAGGATAAATGGATCTCTGATCTCACGACCTCACAGGCAAGTGGGAGACCAGGAAATGAATTATTAAAAGACAATTTGGTAAGTGCTACAGTTGGTAAGGTCCAGGAAGCAACTGAAGAAGAGAGACGTTCTAATGCCAGTTTAGAGCAAAATGCTCCAGGTTTATTTTGGGGAAGTGAAGACCAGGCTGAGCTGTGATGTTAACAAGACAAAAGGGGAAACGGAGTGTGGCAGCAGAGGTCTGTTCAAAGATCCAGAGAAGGAAAGAGAGTAAGTGGCACGTTTGAGGAACTGAGCCACACGTGTTTCAGTGTGGCTAGAGAATGCGGTGGATGATGTGGCCAGAGAGGTAAACTGATGCCAGTTTGTGGGTGGCCTCATCAATCATGGTGTAGGTTTCACTTGGTCTTGAAGGCCAAATGGTCCCTGCCTTTTAGTTTGTTTCTTTTTTTCCTCTCAATTTTACACACATAGAGCTTTAAATACTTTCTTGAACAAAACAAGAGTAGAATCAACTAATTTACTAAATAAAGAAAGTTAGCTCACTGAGTGTGGTGGCACACACCTGTGATCCCGGCACTTGGGAGGCTGGGGCAGGAGGATCACCATGAGTTCAAGGCCAACCTGGGCAACATAGTGAGTTCAAGTCCAGGCTGAATGGCATAACAAGACTCAAAAACAAACAAATAAACAAAAATTAGCTCATGAGAAAAACCCAATATCACAATCATATTAGGATAAAATATAACCAATAAGAAAGGATATACATGCACTGATATTGTCTGTCTCGGGGAGAAACACTAGCTGCAGAACAGGGGTGAGAGGGGGGCATTTATTATGTACACCTTTTTCCCCTTCAATTTTTGTACCATTGCCGAGTGTGGCAGAGTACACCTGTAATCCTAGCACTTGGGAGGCTGAGGCAGGAGGATTACCATGAGTTCGAGACCAGTCTTGGCTACATAATGAGTTCAAGGCCAGCCTGAACCCTGTCTGAAAAAACACCCCCCAAAATTGTACCATTTACATATTAAAAACTAAATAAACTATAATGTTAAAATACCCAAATCTATTAAAAAAACACAAATTTGTTAGTTGCAGTTTCTTGCCCCATTTGTGCCAGATAATCTGAGAATGTCAGATTATAGTGACAGCATATTGATGTGGAATTGAAAAAAGTCAAGGAAGCCTTAGTGAGGAAACGGCAAGATTTGGTGTTGGGTAGAATGGAGGAAGCAAAACAGAAAGAAGGTTCCAAATGAGCCTTTCTGTTTGCCCTCAGGAGGGAGTTTGCATTTGTCCCATCTAGGCTGCCTCATCTGTCATCTAGGAATAATGATGGCATGTGCATTACAGGGTAGGAGTGCGAATTAAGTATGCTAGATCTTGGTTATTAAAACCTGAACAAGACTGTACCTGATAAGGAAGTTGAGACCTAGAAAGGTTAAGAAACCTTAAGAAGATTCCAATCTGGTGTGGAGGAGACAGACAGGAAACAGGCAGTTTGAGCACACTGTGATAAGCGCTCAGGATGGGATCTGGTTTGCAAAGAGACATTTAGGTGGGGTGCTGTCTTTGTTCCCACGGAATAAAGCCTGAGATGAGGTTCAGGAGTAAATGTCTGATTGAGGGATACTCTCAAGTGAGGCCTGTGAGAGAGTGACAAAGGCGACATAGTGCAGGGAAGAACCTAGACAAGATGTATATCTAGTGGAGACAGACTATGCTGGAGAAGCACCAAGTGGTCCCCCCAGAACAGTGTCCAGACAAAGGGCTCATTTTTGTATCCCCTATAGCAGTGGTGGCAAATGTATGGCATGCATGCCTCAGCGGGCTGTTTTTATCATTGAAAGCTCTGAAAAGTTCCTGTCACCATCCTATAGCATTTTCATGTTGTCAGCAAGCACACTGTCACTGTCTACTGTGTTTTTTTTTTGTTGTTTTTTGGTGCTGGGGATCGAACTCAGGGCCTTGTGCTTGCAAGGCAAGTGCTCTACCCACTGAGCTAAATCCCCAGCCCCCACTGCATTCTACTTTTATGACTGTCAAATGCTTCTCGGAAGAATTCGTGGCTGTAGACCACCTTCAGACACGTCCCTCGGATTTTGACTTGGAGCTGAGAGCAGTTTGGGCAGACTGACAAAGTAGGAGCAGTGGTGGTCTAGGCTGGGAAGAAGCCAGAAGGCTCCAGAGGCCCTCACAGGAGCCCACTAACTAGTTTCTTGGAATCTACCCATTTAGTTATTTTCCTAAGACACAAAGCAGATTGTTACATCTTTAACTCTTTCAATAAAGACAAGTAAGAACTTCTGGCAAACTGCTTCTAGAAAGAAAACGGGAACACTGGGGTTTGGTGTTGTGAGAGACAGACTTTTCAAGGATACGCTTGTACGCTTGTGTAGAGTGTTGGGGGGGGTAACTGTGTGCATGGATTTATTCACTATTCAAAAAACAAAACCCTCTTCTCGAAAGTTCCCACTACTTTCCTCTACCCTCAGAAGACCGTTTCTTGACTTCTTTAGGACCCTGTCCACTCCATGGTCCTGGCGACCTCTCCTGTCCACTCTGACTCAGCCATCCCGGACTTCCAATTCACCAGCGTCATGCTTTTCTTTCTGCCTCATCTTCTCTTCATTCTTCTTCCTTCTCCATCTTTGTCAGCAAACTTTAGTCCCAGCTTCAGAGTCACTTTTTCATGGCAAATTTCACTGCCTGAATCCCGACCCACCAGCTCAGTCAGGCCCACGCTGGGCACCCTCCTCTGGGACCTCGCATTTCAGCGGCAGGCACTTATGAAAATTTCGATGCAGTGTAATGAGCTCATCAGTTTGCCTAAGAGGTCAGGGTCCTTCGGGGGCCAGCGCGGTGCACGGCACAGAGTGGAGGCCCAGGGAATGTCAGCCGCATGAAACAAGTCTCAGGACCCTTGTCCATCTCAAGCAGCCGCCCTCCGGACTCAGGTGGGGAAGGGGAGGCGACAAGGAGCGGCGACAAGCAGCCCTCTCGGGCTGCTTTCTCGCAGGCGGGGCAACACTGTCCAAGTCCCTCGGTTCACGGGGGGCCGCCCTCAGGAAGGGAGGACGATGAGAAACCCCGAAGATGCTAGAGGAGGAGGGGGAGTCAGGCGTCTAATCTATCTTGCATGAGTCACAACACCGCCTTCCCGCGGAGGAAAGGAAGCCGTGACCATCCACTAGTCCCAAAGCGCAGCGGATGAACCCCAAGACCTGTCTGGCGGAGGGCGTCTCGCGCCTGCGCACTCGGGTCCGCCCGCGCGCTCGAGGCCCGCTCCGCCCCGGCCCTCTGCGTGCGCACCGCCTAAAGCCCGCCTCCCAGGAAGACTGCCGGCGCATGCGGCCGGAGCGGAGCACTAGCTGCTGGCGGCTCAGCGCGCTGGTCGCTGCCCTCGATCTGCAGCTGACGGGAGGATCTGAAGCCGGCCTCAGGTAGGCTGACTGCAGAGACCCGGGAAGAAGCACTCCCGCGTGCGGTAGTCGGCGGGACCAGCCGAGCGCGGCGCGGACGGCCCCGCCGGAGATAGATGCCGCTTCCCACCAATCGGGGGCGAGATGGCCCGGCGTCCTGCCCAATGGGCTGCGTGTCTAGGGGAGGGGGGCGGGAGGCCCGGGGCGGCGAGGTGCCGGCTCCCGCGCGCGGGCCGCGTGGCCCGCCGCTGCGGCAGACAGGGGCCCAACCGTCCGCGGGTGGGCGCGGAGGACGCAGGGCCGCCGCCACAGTGCTCGGCAGCGGCGGGCACCCGGCCTGGCCTGTGAGTCCGAGGGGACCGCAGAGGCGCGGAGTGCCCTTCGCTTGGCCATCCCCGGGAAGCCGCTCCCATTCCCGGCCGCGGCTGCGGGGCTCGGTCCACCTGAGGGAGGCGCGCAGGTAAGACCCCGCCCGCCGTGGGGGGTCGGGCGGCCTTGGGCCCAGGGGCCGCGGCCCGAGCGGCGGAAGCGGACTGTGTGCCCGCCGGCCCGGAGCTGTCCCCGCGGCCCTGCCGCGGTCCTCTCCTGTCCGTGGCCGGGAGTGAGGTTGGGGCGTTCGGGGAAAGTTCGCTGCGATTGCGTGGCGTGCTTACGTCCACGCTTATTATAATTTTGCATCCTTAGCAGACCCGTGACGCGGGCAGTACGTAGAGACTCGCCCCATTTTACGGCGGTGTGAACCGGGCTTACTGGGGACTCAGTGGGGTCTGAGCACACGGGCGACGGAGGTGGAACTGGATCTCACAACTTTGATTAACTGCCCCCCTCCCCGTCTGTGGTGAATTTCTCTGATACATCTTGATTTATGTTGATTCTGTGCTTGGAAACCTTCGCGTGTCTTCCCATCACTTGGAGAATAAAGTTCAGCTGGGCATTTAAGTTTGCACGAGTTGACCCCTTCCCTACCCTATACCTTCCTCCCTAGTGTTTTCTTGGCGTTTGCCTCTGTTCTCACCTGCCCATGCTGTTAGGTCCTGCAGTCCGTGCTTTAAAGCCATCAAAAATCAGGCCTGGAAAACAGCGATAAGAATCTTCCTTCACCCCAGGGCGTTGTACTTGGTGTGGGCCCTGAAAACTTCCTACTCTTTCTGATTTTATTTTTTTTAGTCTTCCTATCGTGCTTCCTAACATCACTGGATAGCTCTTTTATTTTTAAATGCTTTTCTGCCTCAAAATGGTTTGGCAGCATCTTGAGGTATGGGCCCAAAGCTGATTAATTTTTGCAGTCCCTACAAAATGTAGGTGGCTCTCATGCAGTAGGTAGGCCATAAATGTGAGGGAAGGAGTTCTTTCGGCCTCTCGCTGAATCTTTGTGGTTGAAATATTTATGACCAGTCACTGTGGGAGTTGCCAGTGTCTCCCAGAGAGGGGTCACCCTCTTCAAGGGAAACTGGGGCCAGTCAAATGCAAAGGGTTGAAACAAGTCTTTGGTAGAAGTAACTTGTTCTGTAACCCTCTCAGGATGGCTGAGAAATTTCTAGGAACATACAAAATTTTAGTCAGTGAGAGACCAGGGTGTGGTTTACACCAAGGGATGCCAGGGTGTGGTTTACACCAAGGGTCAGGACTTACTAAAATGTAGCCAAGTCTGATGTTCATGTATCAATAAAGAACCATTCAACTTTAAGG
>PVJO010006074.1:0-20802 GCA_004026905.1 Hystrix cristata | reverse complement strand
AGACCCATACACATTTTGTGGAAACCAAATAGCACACTTTTGAAGGGACTGTGGCAGAAAATAGAGCAGGAAGGGGTCTTCCTTGTAGTCCTAGGGCGAAGACATTCTGAGCATTCTTATTTCTTGCCTACTGTGTTCATTCACACTCTAGGGGCGGAGCAGGCCTGGAAATGCCTCAAGCCAAATTCCTGTTTCCTTGCTCCTTTCTTGTTTTGGTTGTAATTTGGCTTCACGCAAGAAACAGTTCTCGGAGGAGGAAAATGTCTTCCCTGTGTCGTCCCCATTCTCTGTGGACTTGGTGATCATGTTTCCCTTTTTGATTACATTTGGGCTCCGCAACAAAATGGGATTTCTGGGCCATCTCTCACATGGGAGCCTGTCACTATCTCCTTACTGACTGTTGATGCTGTTCTCAGCTGCCTCTTGACTGCTGTCTGCGTCCACTTTACTTATCTCCCACGTCCATTTCTTACACTCCTTGCATGACCATACTACTCTTTACTACTGTTTGGATTTAATCTAATCTCCCCTTTTCTCCCTGCTCTGCCCATTGTGTGCTTCAGACTGGCCTATTTATTATCTGAGATCCTCCTCTAATATATACAGTCTCTTCCTGTCATACCTGGGAGAGATTGCTAGCAAGGAGCAAGTTGTTATTAAATTACAGAAGAGAACTATCTGTACTTGAAAGAATTTTAGGTTTAGCTGTAATTCGTTTTTTATGTTCAAGTCCTTTCCTTTTGGCCTGTCTTCCAAAACTTAAGAGGAACAGTGTTTTCTCAATGATATGTTGTAGCTTAGCCAAACACATTATTGCCTTCATGGAGAATTGGGAGTGTTTATCCAAGATTGCAAATTTTTTTCCCATATAGGGAAATTAATGAGACAAGTGCCTGGAATCCCAGTGCCTGGCAGTGACGTCAGCCAGTATTTAAGGCAAAGTGTGCTATCGGCCCTTTTAGAACTGCTTTTTTGATTCTCAAGGTTTTTGTCAAAAGTTTAAACAAAATCTTCATTATCATATAGTTTTTCTACTCAATGTTTGACTAATGCCATTCAATATCCTAAGAAAAACATCTGTTATGAGCTGATTTTAACCTGATAAGGACCCTTTGAACTCATGGGACATGGTCAAGGATTCAAGTTTATAGCCAGTAACTGACAAAGCCAGTATATGAACATAGTTTGGTTTGTTGAGCTATATTTTGTGTGTAATTTTCCTTTCTTCCAGGTTAAAAAGAAAAATGAAGTACATTCTAGTTACTGGCGGTGTTATATCAGGAATTGGAAAAGGAGTCATCGCCAGCAGTGTGGGTACCATACTGAAGTCATGTGGCTTACATGTAACTTCAATTAAAGTTGACCCCTACATTAACATTGATGCAGGAACATTCTCTCCTTATGAGCATGGTAAGCAATATTCATTTCTTTCTTCTTTTCTCTCTCTAAATGTGTGTACGGAAGGACATGTTCGCTCTTGGGAATTGTATGAGCATTTTGTAGTGACTTCCATTTTCTGCCTTCTAAAATGGTTCTTTCCTGTACCAGAATGCTGTTTTTTTCTTATCTGGACAGGCAGAAGAAGAAATCTTAGTAGTTGAGTTAGCGATTAGAGCTAAAAGTTTCTGTAATATAAGTGATCTTTTTGGTAGCAGCTAAATGAAAATTTGTCATTTCTCTTGAAAAAACATACTTGGTGATGTAATAACTTCCTTCACATATTTGAGGAGTATGTTTTTTTTTTTAAAGAGGCATGTGGGATTTAGCTCAGCACAAGGCCCTGAGTTCAATCCCCGGCACCAAAAAAAAAAAAAAAATAGAGGCATGAGAGGGATTTATTTAAAGTAGATATAGAATGCATGTAAGAGTGCAGTGTGGGCACTCAAAGAAATGGGAACTGGGGATCTTTTATGTGTTTTGGGAGGTGGAAATCTGTGGAATTTGATAATCTGTAGTCTTAATCTTAGTCATAGAGGGTGATAGAGGATGACCTACCTTTAGTGAGTTATTCCTTTGGGAAATGCCAAAAGCGTGGTCCCTTTATGGGTGAAAGAGGAGCGTTTAGAAGTATAGTAGGCCCCTGAAATTCATGAGGGTTACATTCCCAGAGCACCTATGAATTGTGAAAAACTGCGAATTTCAGATATGGTCATAAAAATACTTACAAATGCCTCTTTTTATAGTTTAAATCCTAAATGTACTGTGTCTCTTCCAGTTATATAATTTAATAAAACTGTACAGTACTGTAATAATTTAATAAAAATACTGTACAGTAGTTTAGCCTTTTCCTGGGGTATCTAAACTTCTGGCACTTAGGTTCATTGCCAGAAGCCTTGGAAGATGCAAGGCGTTTTGGCGGCATCTTGGGGATCTTAGGGCTTTAAGGAACACAAAACCAAGAACACTCAAGATAGCTGCATGTGGTACAGCAGTCTGTTATGATGTGGGAATGCAGGTGCATCTGCTGGAGATGAGGTGCAGAGCAGCAGCCAATCAGCAGCTAGGAGAACAGTAACGCTCTTTGATCGGCTACTTGCAAACCTTCTGCCAAAAAAACAGTTGTGGAGGATATTTGCTGTTTCCAAAAAATTTTGGGGAGGGGTTTCTGCAAACAATTATTAGTTAGGTTCTAAGGATAAATCCACGAATGAGGCTGCGAATTCTGAACCATGGCTTGTTGGGGATATGCTGTAAAAGAGAATGGGGAGACCTTTTTGAAGCTGAGAGTTGCCCAGGTTTGCTGTTTTGGGAGAAGGAAAAAAGTAAATAAAGTGGGCTTGTATTCTAAAGCTGCAGTTTTTCTTTAAAGTACAATTCTTAAAATTTTGATTTCTTGTCTCCTTTCTACCTAAATTTATTTCTTCTATCCTATCTCTTTTTCCCTCCCCCCGAGACTTTGTTCCCTTATTCTTAAGGGACTGCAGAAGGCCGATGGTCTGTCTTCAGTAACTGCTTTGGGTTGAGGAGGGGCGTTGATCCTGCCTAGCCAGGGACCGAATGGCTCATCCTGACTGATCTAAAGGAGACATAGGAATATCGGGGTCCATCTTTTAAAGAACCATCATCTTTCGATAGTCTGAAAAAGTGGACAAGCACATATGAGACATTAGCCCACAACAACAACGAATCGTGCAACAGACAAGAATTCTAATGCACAGTATCATAGCCAGAAAAATGACTTTTTCCCACCAGGTTATTTTGGATAACCAGGATGCCAGCCAGTCATTAAATCTCATGGCAAAATCTGACATTGTTTTGATTTATGAATGTAAATCTTTGCAATGCAGAGGACACATTTACAGAGTTGTCTGGAATGTACACACAACTTTTGGTTTTGATAATGGCACAGGTTGCACCTTGTGCTGCTGTTAGACAATCTGGGCCCATTCGGTTTTGTAGAATGGCTTTTCTCATCATTTTCCCTTCTGAATTTAATAACAAAATACCCTCTGCAGTGTTGTTCAGAGCTCCTTGTGTGTAGTTAGTGAGAAATTCAGTGTGCCCCCTTACATTCTCAAGTCCTACTTGAGGAATAAAGATAGCACCCACATGATTATACTAGTGGAAAACTTACCTGGCTCATGGATGCCTTGAGACTGGGAGGTTAGCCGGTTGATCTGTGGTTTTAACCTAGCGCCCTTGGACCCATGGATACCCTAATGTGGATCTTCCTATCACCCTGCTGGCAACTCCTGGGTACTGTTTGGGGCTGGCCATCTTATTTCAGCTCTTGTCCTCCAGTCAGTAGCAAACAAGTCACTATCTCTCAACACGATAGTGTGATTATGGCCCTGGGTAGGAATCCACCCATATTTCAGGTGGCGTTGCTCCACTTATCGTGAGTACAGTTTCTTTGTTCCGGACAGAAGGGCGCTAGTTGGCTGAGTTGTCCCATAGGTGTGAGGCAAATACGTTCATCCCAAATCTGAAAATATGTATCTTTAAATCAGTGGTTATCTTCCATCATGAGAGTTTTAGGAGAGTGGAATAGATCGAGACCTCTGTATTTCCATAGCTGAATATTAACTGTGGCTAGAGAAAAATTTTTCCCTTGGCCCTTTTGATGAAGAGTCTCACTTATTGGCCTTTGAGCAACATTAGACCTAGTTGCAAGCTTTAAATTGTCACTGTGCTTTGTAGCTATCCTATAGTTTTGAAGCTTTATCCAGTCATCTCCCTGTAAAGGTGATACCCACGATCGTAGTGCAGGTGCACTAGAAGTGGGCAGTTGTCCACAAATCCAGCATGCATCTGTGTTAATGCTTTTGGCATACTGCTGGGCCCACTCAAGGAAAACATTAGTCCCCACTGGAAAATGGTATAAGGTTTAGGAAAAAAATGGATAGCCTGACTTTGATTTTAACAAACATAGTGTAGCTGTGAGAGAATGAACTTATCTAATTTATCCTGAACTAGCCTTCTTATTCTTCTGGAGGAGTATTTCTAAGTCTTCCAAAGGCTTACAGGAATATTGATCACAGATCTCTGCCTCCTTCTCAATCGCATGGAGTTTCAAAAGGAACAGGTTTAATTCTTGAGGGATGAACCTAAGAAGTGTGTCTGTGTAGCTTGACAGTGCGGTGTGCTTAAAAGAACTTGGTAAGGGCCCTTCCATCCTGGGAGAAGCTGATCTAAAAGTGACCCCTTTTTCGAAACTTTATATATGATCCCCAGGTTGGATTTTAGAGATAGGAGTTTCAGAGACTGGTGCCGGAAGGACTTTATTGGCATGTTCTACTGAAGTATTCTGTACCTGGCTTAGATTGAGGATGTATTTAATCATTTCCTGTGCCTTGGCTCAGTGACTAGCTCAGAAATCAGAAATGGCCTGTCAGAGCATTTCATAAGGGCTCAGCTAGAGAGAGACTTCAGGAGCAGTTCTAATCCTTAGTAAAGCAGTAGGCAACAGTTTTAGCCAAGACCCTGAGGTTTCTTGACATAGTTTTGCCACGGTGGTCTTAATATATAAGTTGACCTTTTCAACCTTTTCTGATGCCTGAGGATGCCAAGAGGCATGATGATATAATGAGCTATTTCTAAGGCTTTTGAAACTTCTCATGTCACTCTGGAGACAAAAGATTGTCCATTATCACTCTGGAGTGACTTGGGAAGTCCAAACATAGGAATAATATCTCTTAACAAAGCTTTAGCAACTTCTTGGGCCTCATACTAATGCTCCCAAAAAGGGGATAAATATTTCGGTGCCAGAGAAAGAGTTACCCCTAAAGAAGCAAAAAAATCTCTTCCTAATAGTAGGTAGAACTAGGGAGAAGTAGGAAAGCCTGAGTGGAAAATCTGCAGGTTAGAGGCAATGTAAAGCGTTTGGCCCTAGGGGTACCATCAGCACCAGTCACGATACAGGTCTTACTAGAAAGGGGTTCAGGGGATTCCAGTGAGGCAGATTTACTAGCCCCAGTATCCAAAAGAAAACTAATTTTTACCTGCCACATCAGAAATTACTCGAGGCTCATCCAGGGTGATGTTCACTTTGTTGAGGAGCCTTTGAGATACTTCGGCACC
Source organism: Hystrix cristata (assembly GCA_004026905.1). Taxonomy (NCBI): domain Eukaryota; kingdom Metazoa; phylum Chordata; class Mammalia; order Rodentia; family Hystricidae; genus Hystrix; species Hystrix cristata. Next base: position 15,282 of record PVJO010006074.1, on the reverse strand, counting down.
TTGAGTTCTCTAGGGCAGCCAACATGGGAGCAGGTAGCCTCTCCCCACTTCGGAGGAGAGGGCAGCCTCTTCCAGTGTTTTCCCACTTTACAGTAGAGCACATGCCGGGTGAAGAAGGGCCCAGCTTACTGCAGTTCTTTTGCAAGCATCCAGGCTCTCTGCAGCAGTAGCGGCCATCTGTTCTCTTATTCTCCCTCTTTGTAGGTGGAGACTTCGGGTCATGCTGAGGAGGGAGGGTTCTGTTTTCTAATGCCAGAGCATCAATTGGGCCTGTTCCTGTGCCTGTTGTCATCTTCCCTGGGCCTTGTCACTCTTCACTACTTTGTCCCTGTTGTTGAAGACCCCAAAAGCCAAGTTTAAAAGTTTATTAATAAGAGTCTGAGGACCTGTAGCCAGCTTTTGACGTTTTCTGTGAATATCTGAGGCAAACTGCTTAGAGCACTCAACAGTTCAACTTCTACCAGGTCTGGCTGTGTGTCAGCCGGCCCTATTGGCACATGGACGTAACAGATTGTACAAGATCCGTGTAGTTCTGGGTCTTGATGTGGGGCTATAAAAACATGGACCTAGGGGATTCCTGTCCACATTTCCACTTGTTTACAAAATATATCAAGCTAGAATATTACGTTAAAATGTAAGGTGCCATTCAGAGGCCATGTCTCTCTACTTTCTACCGTCTATCGGCTCCATACCGAGTTGCAAAGAAAAATCATCTTTTTCTTTTTTAAATCTTCCCCTTTATAAAGGTCCCAAGTACTCATAATACAGCCTAAAGGTGACATTTTAGGGATAGATACTGAGTCACCCATGTTCTAGAAAGGTGCACTACAAAAGGTACACGCCTCCAAGATCTCCTTTGTGTACTTCTGAAAAGAGAGAAAGACAAGAAAAGATGGGAACTGAGGTCATGCCATGAACGTACCTGCTACATGAGCAGTTGTTCCCGAATTGGGTTCATGCTGCAGATGAGCCCCAAGACTGGGTCACGCCTCGGCCTGCCCCATTTCGCAGTGTCAGAACTGCCCAGCGAGGCAGCTCTGCTCAGTTTCTGTCATGGCTGGTACAGGCATCTTCGTTACTGGAACATGGCTATTCTAACAGCTACTCAAGAAGCAGGTAAAGTTGTACACAACAGCTGGGCTTTACTCAAAAATCTACCCCATAGATCTTTGTATCTAGAGACTTGTAACATACACAAGGAATTCAGAGGGTCTTAGAAGTCTGGAGATTTTACCTAACCGCAGATCACGTACCAAGGAAAGCAAAGGCTATGAGCTTCTCTCCCTCTCCCATGTGGTGGGAGGCACTACTCTCTTGTACCGTCCAGCTGCATACCTTTTTGGTAACCAACAGAAAAAAAGTTAAAGGGTTTGAGTTTTCTGGCAGACACAAGTCTGAGCAGGAGAGAGGAAGAAAAAGCAAACCTTTGGGAAACTATGCTTCAGAGGCAAAGGGCTTGGGAGAAAGCGGGGACAGAGAAAGAAAATAAATACATTTGTTTAAAAAGCCATTTGGCTGGACTTACCAAAGGATGCCTCTTTTTTTTTTTTTTAATCTCCTGGCTGGCTTGCCACGAAAGATGTCATGGGCTGAGGGTCCCTGAGGCCGAAATAAGTAACCTAACCCACTCTCTTGACAGGTTTGCTGACTCCTATCACAGAAAAAGAATTTTCAGGACATGTCAGTAAAAGAGGCGTGAGGAAGATTTATTAGAAGATATAGGATGCACTCAAGAGCAGAGTGTAGGTGCTCAAAGAAATGAGCTTATTCTTTGTAGCCCTAATCTTCAGAAATTGCGTGAGTGGATAGAATTTGTAAGGACATATATTTGGGCCAGTACAAGAAAAATTTTTGTAATAGCAAGTGCCCCCTGAGAGCAGGGGGCCTTTGGTGGAGATGTTTAAACAAGAGGCCAAGGACCACTTTGTAGGGATTCAAGCAGTAGTAGGTAGGTGCTGGCTTTGGAGGATCTGTAAGCTTGAAATTCTGTTTTGCTAATGGGAGTTTGGATAACATAAATGTAGATCTTTTGAGGTGAGTGAAAAGTCTAAACTATTAGTCTTCTTTGTTGCCATTGTGTTCCTATTGACTGTGTGATGAACTCATTGTGTCTGAGTTACCTCAGATTCATTACTTAAAACTAGGGGACGTGTACTGTTGAAACATACCTTGAAGTTTTAAAATTCTGCATTTTTACTCCTGTCTAATGGTGAGATAAAAATCTGTAAGGTTGACTAAGTGTCATTGTGCAGAAATCCTCATGTAATGATTAGTATCAGGACAAGATCCATATACTAGAGATGTACATCTGTATCTATATAGATGTAGGTATGTGTCTACGTCTCGCCCAAAGGCACCTCGCAGCTTTCAGAGTCTGTTCACCCTGCTCTCAGAACTCGCTATTACAAAAATCGTTCTTGTACCGGCCCAAATCTACGTCCTTACAAATTTTATCCACCTGTGCAATTTCTGGAGCTATATATAGTATGAGGGGGGCAGGATAGATATTTTTTGGTGGCATGAGGTATCAAACCCAAGTCTTGCACTTGTTAGCCAGATGCTCTACTACTGAGCCCCATCTCTAGCCCTTGAATGGCTGTCTGGTATAAAGTTCTTGAGCAGAGGATGAGTTGTCTCTGAGGGGAGAAAGCATGACACTTTGGCCTTTCCTGCTTTTGAGCTTGACTCATGATAAGGTATGAATCATTTTCTGCAGAGTTTGTAAAATGAAATTGTAAGGAATGAATAGGAAATAGTAGAATAGGAAGAAGTTGGGCAGTTTTACAACTTTGTTCAGAACTAGCGTGTAGCCCAGAGGCTAGTTTTTTTATAATAAGCACAACCTTCCTATGTACATGTCATAGACATTTTGAATAGAATCATACTTTCATCATAGTTTAAACCTTCTTCTGCACAGGGAGATCTTTCTGCGTGTTCTTTTTCTCTAGGGAGAATAGTTGCCCTATTACTTACTGTACGCACCTGTTTCTGACAGCCTTTGGGTGGCATTTCCTTCCATTCCATGCTATTTTATCTCTTCCCGTAGGCAGCGTGTTCGTTGACAGACTGGAAGTATGAAGTTACCTTTTAGAGAATGGTCGGTAATTTTTCTTTGTTGTGTCATACTTAGTTTTCTGGAAATAGATTTCTGTGCTTCTCTCCGGCTAATGCAGACCTTACTCTCTTCCAAGTGTTTGTATTTCAGGAGTCAAGTCATTTTCCTGGTAAATGTAGTCTTCACTTAGCTAAACACTCTCACTCTTCACTGCAGGCGAAGTGTTTGTTCTAGATGATGGTGGGGAAGTTGACCTTGACCTGGGGAACTATGAGCGATTCCTTGACATCCGCCTCACCAAGGACAACAATCTGACCACTGGGAAGATCTATCAGCACGTCATTAACAAGGAACGCAAAGGAGATTACTTGGGGAAAACTGTCCAAGGTAATACTGGATCTACCTTTAAGGTTCTTAACTTCTTTTGGGTTAAAAATTTACTTTTTATGTGATTTCATCATTTTGTCAAGCTACTACTATTGAAATATGCCTTCGGTTGAAAATTCAGAAGTGTTTGGCCATTTCCTCAAAGAATCATTTGAAGAAGCCACTGCTGCTCCATGGGTGGCACTGAAGCTTGTCATTCCAGCCAAGGCAGCGTGGTTTGAGTCCGGAGAGCTGCTGGTTTTGCCCAGTAGAGTGTGAAGGAGCGGAGGCAGCTGGTGGAGTAGGGGACTGAGGCAGGTGGTGTGGATTCTGTGCACGCGGGACTTACTACATGTAGACAGAGATAAGGAAGCAAATGTGTACGTTGGTTTTCAGGCTTTTCATCAGTGTCACGTGGACCAGGCTGCATCCGAAGAGGGTTCCTGGGTCCTCCCAGGCTTTCCCCAGCACAGCTTCACTTCTAGCTGCTCACTGCTTTGGGGTTTTGTAGAACTGCTTGTTCCAGATCAGTGTTGTTACTCTAGAAAGGTGGGTTGGGAGAACAATGGTCTGATGGGTTGCTGGCTGCCCAGAGTGCCTCCTCTGAGTTATGAGGGTAGCTGTGCTTTTGGCCCAAGACTTCACTGGACTGAGAGCCGAGAGTAGCCCGACAGCTGCTGGCCTGGGCCTGGCGTGGCCGTACTCCGGGCTAATGGGGTCATGTTTGGATCTCAACCCTGCTACTTAGCAGCCTTATGAACTTGGGCAGAACTTGGGTATAACCTTGAGATGTGGTTGAACTGAGGACAGTCATGGGACAAGGGGCACAGCAAGTACAGAGACCCAGGGCCACAGGGCACTCAGGCATAGAATGGAGAGGAGGCCAGTATGGCTGAGGCCGGGGACCAAAGGGTCTGTCCAGTCAGCCAGGTGGGCCTTCTGAGCACAACAAGGCGTTTGGATTTGACTTAGGACAGTGGGAAGCACTGACAGTTTAAACATGGGAGTGATGAGTTCTTTTTTGTTTATTTGTTTTTTGAGACAAGGTCTCACTAAGTAGTTCAGGCGGGCCTTGAACTTACTGTATAGCCCAGGCTGCCCTCGAACTCACTGCAATCCTCCTGCCTCAGCCTCCTGAATGCTGGAATTATGCGCACATGCAGCTGGGGAACAATGAGTTCTTACTTGCATTTTCAAAAGATTGCTTTGTGAGCTGTGTGTGTAATAGATAACAAACATCCTTGCGGTGGGGCAGTGCTGATTAACCAGAGTGTTAGAGTTAAACAGTAATCTTGCTCCTTAGGAACTTGCAGTCTGAGCCCAACAGCTATGGTTTTGGGGTGGTGGTGCTGGAGATCGAACTCAGGGCCTTGCAGTTGCTAGGCAGGCGCCCTGCCACGGAGCTAAATCCCCAACCCCCAGCTGTGATTTTTAAAAAGTGTTCAGCTTTGGCTGGCATTTATTGAGCTCTGGCGTGCAAGGCTGTCTCATAAAATCTCCACAGCTTTATGAAGTAGCAGTATTACCCTCACTTAATAGATGGGGAAACCAAGTTTAAGAACAGTTGAGTAATTGCCCGGTTGCACACACCTAGTGAGTGGTGAACTGAGGTTTGAATTAGACTCTGCACACTGTGCCCCGCCTGCTGTGCAATTATCGTCTACCCTTCAGTGACCGGAAACAAAGTGGGGTAGGGTCCTGGTGGTCTCTTGTTCCTGGAAAAGCACTCAGGAAGGTGTGAGGTGCTTGGCTGCTGAAAATAAGCGTGACCATCTCGTCCTTTGTGTCTGTGCGGGCAGGAGAGCAGACTTTGCACGGGGCAGGGGCTTCTGAGCACCCCCTGGGCCTCCTCTCGCAGCGCTTCAGTGACAACCTAGAACTTCAGAGAAGAGGCCACCGGGAGTGTGAGCTGAAAGGTTTCATGAGGCCCTTTGAAAGGGGCCTCAAAAGTATGTTTTTGGCCCCACTGCTGCTCTGTCCAGGCAGAGTACAGCAGTTTAATAATAAATATATTTGCCTGAGGGATGGACAAGCGTCAGTGACCGGTTTCTTTTCTCTTTCCCAGTTGTCCCTCACATCACAGATGCAATCCAGGAGTGGGTGATGAAGCAGGCGTTAGTACCTGTAGACGAAGACGGCCTCGAACCTCAAGTGTGTGTGATCGAGGTTTGTATGAGTCTCCCATCTGTGAATACTGCGGTCACTCGTCTCCTTAGCCTGGCAAGACAGATCGAAGGGAAGCCCTCGTCTCCTGTCTCTGTCAGTGCAGTGCGATGGGTGAGGGCACAGTAATGGTTGAGTGGTGTAGCCACGCCGGGGAGAGCAGTTCTGATCTAAATCCTCCTTTGCCAGCATTTATAGGTTCACTTAGTGCCAGCTGTACCAGAAAGCATGGCCAGACACGTTTTCATCTGTCTCTTGCAGGAGTCGGCAGACTTCGCTTTCCTCTGGCAGGAACATCCCCCTCACTAAATGAGCTTTTTGATTTTGGTTTCTGTACTATCTGCTGATCTCAGCTGTTGGATCTTAGTGTTCCTTCAAAATCAGGAGACTCATAAGTTCTCATGGTTTGTTTATAATTGATGCTTTTTAATACGCAAGCTATTCATGGTGAAAACAATGAGCTTAGATTTTTTTTGCCTTGTGGCTCTCATGCAGATAAAATTCCTGGTCCTTCTCTCACCTAACCTTTTTCTTGAAATGCTGTGGAAAGTTCTGTAATAGCCTTGGGGAATTATGAGCCTATCCAGAAGAGTCACCTTGCAGCACAAAGAAATGTCTGTGCCTGACATTTTGTAGGGCTGCAGAACCCATAGCACAGTGTTACTGGCTCCTGAATCAAAGGGACAGAGCAAATACTAGAAAGGAAACCACCGGAGAGAAGGCTTGAGGGCTCCCCCTCTGAAATAGCATTGTTCTTTCAGCTTGGTGGGACAGTGGGAGACATCGAGAGCATGCCCTTCATTGAGGCCTTCCGGCAGTTCCAGTTCAAGGTCAAAAAGGAGAACTTTTGTAATATCCACGTCAGCCTGGTTCCTCAGGTAAGGCATTCACAGTTAGGTTTTGGGGGAGAGAAGGTTTATTTTCACTTGTTAATCTAATAGTTTTGAATACTCGAAGTGTAAAAAACAGGGAATTAAAAAACATCTTTGTGAATTTAAGTTTGTGATCATTATGTGTTGTGAAAAGATCAAATGGAAACATTTGAAAAAATGAATCGGGGGAGTTGCTGTTGACACCGGTGGATTGACCATTTGTGCTTGTCTTACTGAATGACAAAAATTAAAGCTTTTTTCCTTTTTTTTTTGGTGCCGGGAATCGAACTCAGGCCCTTGTGCTTGCAAGGCAAGCACTCTAATCACTGAGCTAAATCCCCAGCCCCCCAAAGCTTTTTTTCTTAAGGCAAAATTTCACAAAGATAAATACTGTGGAGAGAAGTCAAAAGTAGTACAAACGAGAGAGCAGATAGACATGTAGAAACTGAGCGAGCTGACCCGGGAGCACTGAACCCTGAGCCTGCAGCAGGGAGAGTGGAAAAAAAAGCAGCCGTTGGCCCTGCAGAGCATCTGGGGGCTCCGCGTGGGCAGCGCCAGGTTCCTGGGCGGGGGCGAGGCAGGACTTGTTACAGCTGCTGTTTCAGAGGAAGTAGACCCTGATACCCCTTCCCCACTGGGTACAGTTGGGCACCAGCCTCTCTCCAGCTTTTTGGAAGACTGCGAGCTCCATGGAGGGTTTCTGGACAGACAGCCATTGGGGGCATTTGAGGGCGGTAACACTGAACCACACACACGCGGTTGAGTGTGACATGTGCCGCTCAAAATGCTGCGGGGATACCTTGCTTTCTTCTACCTCTTGGTGCCCAGATCTTCACAGCCTTCCACATGCTGGACAGTAAGAGCCTTCCAGGCCTGATCAGCCTGGGAGAAGAGATGCTGCTCCCAGGGCTCCCCAGGGAAACGGGTCAGCCAGAGACCACGGTGACCAGCCTGCCATTCACATGGGTTTCCAGTTAGCTGTTAAGTGTGAGCAGACAGCCAGTGATTAAAAGGAGCTAAAGTGCATTCATGTCATAAGGAAGGAACATGTGGAGACAATACTTAGAAATAAGAACTGACTGGTGCATGCCTGCAATGCCGGTACATAGGAGGCTGAGGCAGGCGGATCACCATGAGTTTGGGGTCAGCCTGGGCTACATAGTGAGTTCAAGACCAGCCTGAACCACATAGCAAAACTATGTCTCAACAAAACAAAACAAACTCCCCCCCCCCCCAAATAGAGAAATTGGCATGGTGTGGTGGTGCATGCCTGTAATCCTAGTAGTCTGGGAGGCTGAGACAGGATCACAAGTTCGAGCTCAGATTTAGTGACTGGGCAACTTAGTGACATAGCAAGACACTGTCTTGAAAAAAATATTTTTTATAAAGGGCTGGGGATGTAGCTCAGTGTGAAGGCCTTGGGTTCAATCTCTAGGACAACAACAACAAAAGAATTGGATAGCAGAAATGATAAGAGAAAGTTGATGAAATAACTCACGAAATGGGGTAGAAACCGAGACAGAGAATAGGGAGGAAAGGTAAGAAGTTAGAGGGCTGGTCCAGAAGTTCGGACATCTCTTTGGTAGGATTTCTAGAAAATAACAACAGAGAAATGGAGAGGAAAGTATAATCTGATCCCAGGGGTCAGCAAACTATGGCCCCAACGCCAAAGCTTCTACTATTCTTTTTGAAAGTAAAGTTTAAGGAAATAGAATCACATCTTTTTGTTGATTGATGTGTCCTCTATGGTTGCTTTTGTACTAAAACAGCAAAGTTCAGTGGCCATCGCAAACGTCATACAGTCCACGACACCTAAAATTGTCTGGCCCTTTACAGAGAAAGTTTTCCAACCCGTGATCTGAAGGATATTTCTAGCCAGGAGTTTCTGGACTGACAGGGACCACAGAATGTGCAGCATATTGGATGACAAATGACCTCACTGAGGCACATCATCGTGAAGGGTCAGAACAATGGGACAGAAATCTAAAAGGCCCACAGAGAAAAGTACTTGTTCTAAAGAGGAATATCCAGAATCAATGTACAGTACTAGAAGCTGAGAGTGAAGCCATTGTGTTAAAATATTCTGTGGGGAAATTATTTCCAACCTAGAATTCAGATCTGTCTCTTTAAGTGTGAGAGGAGAATGAAGGTAATTTAGTACTGAAAGGAAGAGTGTGGCACGTGGTTTAACTGAACAGTATTTTATCCTTGAACAGGGCTGCAGGCACTGGGAGGGTGCAGTGTAGTGGGCGGGAATGAGAGAGAGGGCAGATCCTCATTTAGCAGTGAAATCAGCCGAAAATGCCTCAAGCTAAATGTCAAGTAGCAATAAAATATATGAGAAGGATCAATTAAAAAAGCCAAGTGGTGAGGTGTGGCTCAGGGGTAGAGCACTTGACTAGTGTGCACAAGGCCCTGTGTTTGATCCGTAGCACCGAAAAAAGAAAGTGGAGGGGCGTTGTGCATGGGTTGAGTTTGATCCCCAGCCTCCCTCCCAAAAAAGGGGACGGGTTCAGGGAAAGTCCTACTTGCAAATTTTTGATTATAGAGAAACTAACTTTCTTTTTTCTTTTCCTTTTGTAAAATAGCCAAGTTCAACAGGGGAACAGAAGACGAAACCCACCCAAAACAGTGTTCGGGAACTTAGAGGGCTTGGGCTTTCCCCAGACTTGGTAAGATTTTCTGGGTTTAGTAGGATCTTACATCTAAGTAAATCACACCTCCAGGACAGGCCCTTGATGATAATTGATAGCGAAGAAGGTAGGTTTAGTGCTTTGAATGGGTGTGAAGTCTTACATGCCCTATGCCTTATTTCTTCTCTCGGTCAATTTATTTATTCTCCTTTTCCCTCCTGCCCAAGAACATTCATTGAAGAGGAAAGCCCCAGTTCGTAGCACCTCTAGTTTTATTCATCCAGTTTTTCATTGGTATTTTATCGTCTTCCTGATGGTTCTGTAATTTGGCATTTAGGATTTTTTTTTGTTTTGTTTTTTTGAGAAAGGATCTCACTGAGCAGTTCAGTTCAGGCTGGCCTTGAACTCACTACGTAGTCGAGGCTGGCCTAGAAGTCTTGGCGGTCCTCTTGCCTTGGCCTCCTGAATGCTGGGATTAAAGGCATGTGCCACCACAGCCAGCAGGAATTTCATTTTTTAAAACAAGCCATAACATTTTTGTGGATTATGTGTATTACGCCAAGAGCCAACATTTTCATTCATCTTAACAACATGATGTCTATTTTGAGTGTGATGTATATTTTTAATTCAGTCAGGGGGACACCCAACTTTGTAATCCCTTCTTCCTTCCAAGCCATCTGTTTTCTTTATTGCCAGGTTGTGTGCAGGTGCTCAAATCCTCTGGACACTTCTGTGAAGGAGAAAATATCAATGTTCTGCCATGTGGAGCCTGAACAAGTATGTACAGATTCCACCTTTGGAATTTGCTTCTGAGTGCCTGAAACCTCTTGACTGTGATCAGCTCTCTGGGGCTTATTGTTATTTAGTAATCAGAGACAGTAGATTGTCCTTTAGACGAACTGACGCTTGTTGGCTCTGTGATTCACCGTCGCCGCGTCTGTGGCTCCCCAAACATGCCTGTCCCTTTCCTGCCTCTTCCTTCCCTCCCCACTGCCTGTCCTTACGCTCCGTCCAGGCCGAATAGCTTTCTCTTCTTCTTCTCATGCCTCTACTTTCTGCACTTGCCGATTTTTTCTATCAGGAACCAGGGCCTCCCTCTCCCTGCCTGCCTGGCAACCTGTTCCGCATTTGCATCTTTCGGAGTCCAGCTAAGACAAACTTTCCGAAAAGCTTTACCTGCCAAGCCTCAACCCTCAGGGCCGATCTTGTCCACCTCTGGGCAGCCCACACGTCTCACACATGCCGGCGGCGAGCCTGCCCTGTGCACACCCATGTGTGTCCAGAGTATCTTTCCTTACAGACTGAGAGCTTCCAGAGGGCCGTCTCATTCAGCTTTGTGTTTCTGGTGCCTGGTGTCTGGGTGTTGCAGTCTTTTAGTCTTTTTATTACTGTGGTAATGGGTGGGACCGTGATACAGGAAACCCAGGATATTGGATCCTGAAATCTAAGTGTGCTGCCCAATGTGGAAATTGTAGGACGATAGTTGAGACTGTGGCATTGGTTAGCACGAGTCAGCTTTTCATCCAGTAAGCAGCTAACTGGGTAAAGAGATTTATTTAGCTTACAGTTTTGGAGGCTGTGCTCCACACACCATAGTGCAGGCTCTGGGAAGGTCCTGAGGCTGATGGCGGAGTGTGCGGGGAGGAAGGTCAAGTCAGAAACGGAGGGGCCAGGTTTGCTCCTTTTGTAGCAGTTCTCTCTCCAGAAATCTAGGTTGTGGGAGAAATGTCTTAATTCCTTTCAAAGAAAGGCAGGACTCCCAGTGACTTAACGACATCCCACTAGGCCCAGCCTCCCAATACCGCAGCCTCCATGGGACCACAGCCTCAGTCACACGTCTCTTGGGGGATGCCAAACCACATCCAAACTACAGCAGTCAGGTTTGGCTGCTAAGGGAAGACTAGAAGGAGAGTTGAGGTCAAGGGGTTTAGAGACAAGGTTTGGAGAGTTTGTTTTACTACTTGACGGTGTGAGGATCAGGAGGCTGAGAAGGCCTGGTGGCCTGGAGAGGGGACATTTAGCAGCAGGGTTAACATAAAAGCAGTCTACTTAATAAGATTTTGAGGGGCACTGAGGTGACTAAGATGATCGGCCTGATCTTGTGAGTAGAGCTGGAGGAAAGCCCTCGACCTGTGGAGGTTGCACCATCTCCACATGGCTCAGGCCTTGGAGCGGTGGTCGCCTCGGCTGGAGTCAGCGCTCCCCCAGCGGGGTTCTATTTCATACCAGCATGCAGATCAGAGCAATTTCCCTGTTCTCATTGGCCCTTTATCGCACCCTTTAATTATTTTAGATATTTCTGTCCTAACAGGTGAAGGGAATTCAACTCTGTAGCAGAACTGATTTTCATTACAATTATTCACTCTCGAAAATGTGACATGTATTTGCATATTTAAATTTCAGATCTTCTGCCTATTTTTAAGATGAGGTTGTTCACCTTACCGAGTTGTGAGAGTTCTTTATATAGTCTGAATATAAGTTTTTTTATATATGATTTATAATATTTTTCCAGCTTTTTCATGTTCTTCTTTTTGGGGGGGGGGAGTGCTAGGGATCAAATTCAGGGCCTTGTGCTTGCTAGACAAGCATCCTACCACTGAGCTAAATCCTCAACCCCTCATTTTCTTAATAGTGTCTTTTGGAGCACAAAAGCTTTTAAAAATTCAGTTTATCCTTTTATGTCATGTCTAAGAACTCTTTGCTTAACTAAGGTCATGAAGCTTTTCTTCTAACAGTTTTATGTCCTATGTGATCCGTTTTGAGTTAATTTTTGTGTAGAGTGAGAGGTAAGGATTGAGATTCAGCTTTTTGGGTGGCCAGTTGTCCCAAACCCATTTGTTAAAAGGATTCTCCTATCCTATAATGTTCATTATAAAGGTGTCTTTTAGCTTTACTTGTCTTTGTAAAGGTGTTTAAATTTACCTATCGCTATTTCTAATTTTTATTATTAGAGTCATATTTTTAAAAATTGAATTTCTTATATAGATTTGGCCCCCACACAGGACACCCTGATGATTTTTGTTCTTTGAGCTGTAGCCTAAAACCTTACTAGAATTCTGTTAAATCTCATGGTTTGCCTGTAAATTTTCTTGGTTTTTTTGGATGAGCAAAAATGACATATGCATTTAGTGGTAATTGTTTCTTATTTTTCAGTTTATATTTTGTTTCTTTCGTAGCTGCAATGGCTAATATCTCCAGCAGCACTTAATAGTGACAGGTAGTCATCCTTCCCTTGTTCCGGACTTTAAATAATAAGCACGAATATTAAATATTAAACCATATGTTTTATGAATTGGTCTGGATTTTTATCAAGTCTGTGTCCACAGAGTTGATTTTATTTTTCTCCTTTAATCTGTTCTCTGTGGTGAGTTCTACTTTTCAAGTTTCCTCTTGCAGTGGTTTTCAAAGTTGGCTGCACATTGAACTCATTTGAGGAGCTTTAAGCCATTCTGATGCCCGCCTCGGCCCCTAGAGATTCTAGTTCAGGTGGCCTGGGCTTTGGGGTTTTTATGAACTCTCCCTAATGATTTCATTATGCAGCCAGCTGAGTTTGAGAACCACTGTGCCGAGTGATGCCATTCAGGGATTCCTGGGACAGGTCCTCTGTGAACATGCTGTGTTTTGTTTTTTGTCTTCTGGTTTTTTGTTTTTTGGGGTTTTTTTTTTTTTTTTTTTTTTTTTTTTTTTTTTTTTTTTTTTTTTTTTTTTTTTTTTTTTTTTTTTTTTTTTTTTTTTTTTTGTGGTGCCGGGGATCGAACTCAGACTACTCTGTTCTTGAATCAGTTTTGGTGATTTATCTTTTTCTAGAAAATTGCCCTGTTTTCGGTTTTCAAATTGAGACTTTTTCCTGAAGATCACACAGTTAGTACGAGGCTGTTGTTATGGTTTGTGTCTAGATGTCCCCCCAAAGCCTCATGTGGTAAGAGGTAGCTGGAGCTGGAGTGTGCGATTACTAAATTAATCTACTGATTAATTGGCATGTTCTGCTGGGATCAAGGATGTGACACTAAGATTGAGGGTATTAGGATTAAGGTGGGAGTATTGCCCACCCTAAAGCCAGGTAGCCTGGATAAGATATAAGATACAGGAAGAAGCTGGTTCTCACCCCTTGGTTGCATTCCTTGCTTACCTGGCTGCCTTCTGCCTGTCTGCCATGCCACCCTGCCTCGGACCCAGCTGACTGTGGACTGAAACCTCTACAAACTGTGAGCTAAATAAACCTTTCTTCCCCTAAATTTGAGTGTCTAATATTTTGTCTCAGCAACGAGAGAAAAATAACTAAGACAGCTGTCAAGCTCCATTTCTTTTCTTTTATTAAATCATTTCTTTTTTTTTTTTTTTTCCCAACAGGTGATCTGTGTCCATGATGTCTCGACTATCTACCGAGTCCCCTTGTTGTTAGAAGAGCAAGGGGTTGTAGATTATTTTCTTCGAAGACTTGACCTTCCTGTTGAGAAGCAGCCACGGAAAATGCTGATGAAGTGGAAGGAGATGGCAGACAGGTTTGCCCACCATAAGGAGCTGGGAGTGCCAGCCTTCTTTCTTTTTTATTGGTTTTGCTGTTGTTTATCTAGTTTTTTTTGTTTTTTGTGGGTTTTTTTTTTTTTTTTTTGAGACATGGTCTTGCAATGTAGTTCAGACTGGCCTTAAACTCGATGTGTAACCCAAGCTGGCCCCAAAAGCACAGCGACCTGCCTCAGCCTCCCGAGTGCTGAGATTACAGGCAAGCACCACCACACCCGGTTCTAAAAAGCACATATTACAAAGCGTATAGCTGAATCTCAGTATCTGTGAAAGATTGGTTCTAGGATCCCTCAGATACCAAAATCCACAGGTGCCCAAGCCCCTTATAAAATGGTCTAGTGTTTGCATATGACTTCTAACATTAAATCGTTTCTAGATTACTTATAGTACCTACTTATAATACTTAGAATACCTATTTACCTTGTGTAAATGATGCACAGGCGGTTATACCCTATATTGTTTAAGAAACAGTGACAAGAAAAAATGTCTGTACATGTTTAGTACAGACACACTATTTTAAAAAATATTTCTTAGCTGTGGATATTTGAATCCATGAATGCAAAGCCCATAGATGGAGAGTTGACTGTAACTTAGTAACATTTTTGAGCACATAGGCGAGAGAAAAATGAGAGTCAGTAGTGCCCATGGAGCTGACTATGTGGACTAGACACATAAGGATGCTGAGGCTCTTTGGGGGCCTTTCTCAGAAGTGCCCTCTTATTACTGTATTCCTGGGGGTCCCCAGCTGTGCTAGGTGACCTACCTTTTCTCCCTGGCTATAGCCGGTCAAACCGAGGATGGATCCCAGGCCCGGGCTGGGCTAGATTCTTCTTCCCAGGAATCTGGAGTTAGGACTGAGAGACAGCAGCCAGAGTGAATGAGGCCGGGACAGGCACACACAAAGCCGGGCGCTGTGGAGGGGAGCCACTGTAGCAGCTAAGTGGAAGACGCCTGTCCGCACAGGTAGGAGAATGAAGTAAGCAACTGGAAGAAAGGGACGAGAGGAAGGGCAGAGAGGGAGTCTTGTCTGGATTCCTGATGGCTTTGTAGGTGAAATCCAGACCCTGATGCGGTCCTCCGATATAGTCGTGGTGTAGTTAGCTTGAGAAACGCAGGAAGTGTCGGCCAAAGTGGAGAGTTGTATTCCTATTCTGCAGGACATGAGAAGGCTGCTTGGGAAGAGCAAATCATCAACTTACGGTAACAGCCAGAAACTAGTGGAACTGGAGTTTGCAGAGGGACTAGCTCATTCCAAGATCAGGGTCCTTCCGCAGCCCCCTGCCTCCCTAATGCTCAGCCTGCATGCTGGGAACAGGCCTCTGGGCATGTGGATGCTGCGTTTCTGAGCATCCTCAGACTTGCCCATCGTACAGCCAGGATTCACACCAAGGCCGTCTGATTCTAGAACCCTCACTCTCAATGATCACACTACTCTGCCTCTCATTGAGTTTCTGGGGGAATCCAGTGGATGTACGGGTGGGCAGGATGGAGGCCCTCTGTGGAAGAAAGTGGAATGCTAACCCAGAAGTGGGAGGCCTCTAGGAGACCATAATGCCACCACCTTCCAAATGTCTGTCACTAGGCACTGACAGTGGAAGGGCCTGGGTGACCTCTGATAATGAATCTGGGAGCCACTCTGGGTATTACCAGGAGGTAGGTTTCAATTCAA
>PVJO010006073.1:0-92484 GCA_004026905.1 Hystrix cristata | reverse complement strand
AAAAGCAAGGCTCAGTGAATTCTCGCGCTGAGTCTGGGTGGGGTGGCTGGGTTCAGGTGACAGTGGCCACGAACCCCGATCAGCCGAGGAGCATGTGTGCACGTGCCCTGGAGAGTCGTGTGATGTGCCAACGCTGTGGCCGGGCTGACTCATCTGGGTCCATGTGGAACAGCTCCCGTGGGTGCCGCCACTTGCTTTTGATGAGCAAAGGCTGTGTTCATCAGCACCCCATTTCTCTCTCGGGGCCTCTGAACCCCTCAAGGATTGTTGCACTGACCCTGCACAGGTGAAATGGAGCACACGGCACACAGCGGTGATATTTGATGTGAGATTAGGTCAGAGTCAGGTAGGAGACCTAGAAAACAAGGCATACAACCAATAAAACTGAAAAGGGTTTATTTTGGGTTGAAATTTTCCCTCTCTGCTTGCCTCCCTTAGGCATCTTGGCATCCTTTTCCCTAAATTCTTGCCGTAATTTTTATTTGAAACTCCCAGCTTCCACTGGGTCACCAGATGAGCGCATTTCTCAGTAAACAAAAGGATCATATTTCAGACCCTTATGGTGCTAAAGTTGGTATTTCGATAGCTCAAGAGAGGCCGAAATAGCTGCTCCCCACATTGCCACCATCCCCAAGGAGATCAAGGGTCATTTCTAGGATTCATGGTGAGCCCCTGTGGTGACAGCACAGAGATGAGAAGCCAAGTGTGTTTGGAGCAGGATTTTGCTGACGGCTAGTGTCTTTGTGGTGCCACCTGTTGGTTCTGGTTCAGCGCGTGAGGCAGTGCAGAGGGGTCCAGTCTCATTTACGTCACAGAAAAGAGCACCTTTAGCAACCTTGATAAATGAACAGTATGATCCCCTAGTGTGGCCCTTTTCAATCCCTCCTTCTCTTCCCAAATAAAGCCAACAGAGGGAAATTTGTATTTTACTGGTGGTGATATAGCACCGGCAAGCCAGAATCATGGAGGACTTTGCCTCTAAGATTTATAATGAAAATTCCCTGACATGTGTGATAGGAACTAGACGTTAGAAGGAAGGTAAGCAGCGAACATCTTCCATGTCTAAATGAGTGTTTTCTATCCAAGAAATCAGCATGGGGAGAGGAGAGAGTCCTACTCTTATTTCTAGAAAGTCCATGTATATTTTGTCATCATAAAATTTTAATCGCTTACCAATGGCTGTTCAAAGTCAATTAAGTAAAATCATTGAATAAAGTAGACTGAGATATCTAATAATCATTTAGTGGTAGAAAAGTGGGAATGACTAAAAAGTAATGAGATAGTACTTCTCCTGGGGTTCAAATCCCAGCTTCCCAGACAACTCCCACAGAGGAACTCCGAGGTGTTCTGGTCAGTGGCAGTAAAGATGATGTGGTGCTTGGTCGACAGGTATTGTGGGACTAAAGGGCTGTGTACTTTGCAACCACGTTTACTTTGCTGATATCAGATCTTCTATTCCTTCCTGGCTTGATTGCTCCTAATTTTCTTCCATGTGTGGAGAACCAGACTGAGGTGGGATCTATCCACTCACTCGGCAGTTGCTAACTGAGCGCCTGTTGTTGCCGGATGCTAGGGGAAGGCTGAGGAACACAGTGAACTTGGTGCCTGCCCTCGAGAATTTACAGTAAGAGGCTGTGGGCCAGGGAATGGAAAACAAGGAAAGCAAATCTTCGAGGAAGACCAATCGTAAACCACTGATGTTGGCCAAATAACGCCCACCCTTTGAGTTAGATTTTTACCTTTCCCTAAAACATCATGGGGACACCACTGCAGTCCCAGGAGGTGCAGGGGACCACAGTCGCGAGAATGTGCCAGGGCTTGTGTGGCGACAGTGTTTGCATCGCCTGCGCCCTGTGTGCATGAAGGCTTCTGCCCACGGCCAGCCAAGGAATGCTTGGATGGAACTGTGTTTTCCTGAAGACCTTTGCCCGAGTCGTGACTGCGCAGAGAACCATGTTTTCACAATGCAGAACCTGTAGCGTCCTATTGTATAAGCAGTGAGGACCAAAGTTGGGGGAATAAAGCTATGGCAAGGGACTGAGTTGAACTTTTAACTTTCAGAGGAGACTTAGCACCCCAGGGATTTAACTTTGAGTTATTTAATCTCAGATTCGTGAAGCTGGGGAAGGACCTACCATGTGCTGAACACTGTGCTAACGTTAGGGTATGATGGAAAGCGAGATCTCTTATACAATATCTCACACTTTAGTGGGGAGAGAGACAAATGATAACCATACAGGAAAATATAGAGCTACGAATTTTGAGGGGATGCTAAGGAGAGTGGTAGAGGGCTGGGCAAGATGAAACAGGGCCTAAGGCCAACTGGAAGGTAGCCAGGGGAGGCTTTGTGAAGAAATGATAGCTTTAAGCAAAGAGGATGAATAGAAAATGAACAAGAGTTAGGGAAAGAGATTTATGTGCAGGAGGAACAGCTTGGGGAACAGAGTATACTTTGACTTTAATAAATTTCACGTTGTGAAAAATCTTCCAAAGTCTGAAAAAGAAACATAACATCCCATGGTACTAGAACATCTCATCGCTTTTCTTCAGTCTGGCCGGAGATGTGTCAACAGGGAAGCTTTGAAGAAGCAGATCTCATCTCTCTGGTTTGTAAATGAAATGCCCAAGACATTCCCTACAGCGCGAGGTCAGTTTGTAACGACTCTTCATCCTCCTAGATGAATTTCCAAACCTCAACAACATAGTAAAATCTTTTTTCCAGCCTTGCACATTATACGACTATGATATACGATTCAAAAGATAAAGAGCAACTCAGATCGTCAAAACATCCAGTACTAGCAAACATCCGTTCCGAAAAAGAGCCAGGGACAGAGTCAGCTCGGCAGTGGTGTGCTGGATGAGGTGGGTAAGGAAGCCGCTCAGACGGCGCTCTGACTCTGAAACAGAGCCACGCTGCGGGAGCGGGTGGGCTGGCCAGGGAAGTCAACGCCGCCTTCCCTTTCCGTTTCTTCCCTCTTCAGCTAAGACTGTCCCGCATGGTCGTTTAGCTGGCACTGTAAGAGGTATGTGTAGTTTCTTCTTTTCAAAGAGCATGATCGATGCCGAAGTCTCCTTCCCTTCGGAGCTGCTTAGAAACAGGAAGTGTGTCCACTGCCCTGAGATTATAAATGGTCCTTTCTGTGGAGTCTGTCTTCAGGCGGGGTTGCGTCCTGCATCTGAGGGCGAGTGGGAAGACGACGCGGGTCCTGCCTCTTCCCGGCTGCTGCAACTCGGAGCAGGGCTCCCTGCTGCTCTGGGAGCTCGTTTTGTGGCTAAGAGGAGACCAGCGATTCCCCATTTGTGAGAGGGGCCGTGGACGGCGCCTGATCCACAGACTCACGGAAGGCCACGCCGTGTCCCCAAGATCACATCTCTGGCTCAGCGCCCCGTCCCCATCGCCTTGTCTGTTCGGGACAGTGTTGGGAACCTCACAGGCGCTGCTGGGGAAGCTCGGACAGTGTCACTCGGGGGCCATCACGCACATCCCATCACGCCAGGCCACGTAGCTGAGGGAGGTGGAGCAGTCTGGCCAAGTTCAACACCAAGGCCCGTTTCTTGGCAAAATGCTCAGTTCTTGTTTGTGTATTTGAACGCACCCATTAGTCTCTTCTCTCACTGTCTGCAGTTACCTGTCCCACGGCGATGACTTCTGGTGCCTTCAGGTTAAGCCTCGGCTGTTGACAAAATCACGGGAGCTTACTGATCCCCAGGGAACTGCACCCAGTACTCTAATAGAGACGTGAGCTTTACAGAGAGGCATCCCCCAGTGTTTTGTGAGCATTATTTACTTTTAAGTGTTAATTACAGCATTTGATTAAACGTGGATATAGGTCTGTTTTAACCGCTGGTTTCAACAGGGCCCAACTTTTGCGTTCTGGATCTTTTACTTAATGTCTCAAATGATCAGTTTTCTCACCTATAGCACAGGGATGATGATGACGATGATGATTGTGATGCCTACTTGTTAGCATTGTTATGAAAACTGGCAGCACATTATACAGCCCTTAGTGCAATGCCCAATGTTATGTTCAATAAATGGTAAGTACTATTATTTCTCTTTATTTGCAATAAGTAAAAACCTGTATGACTTGTTTGGTCAGACTTCCCCTATATCATGCTTATAAATTTCAATTTTAGATATGAATGTAAGAAATTAAAAAATCCATACTAAATTTCTTCATAGTCAAATTTCAGCCAATAGTTCCAGCCAGGATTGTGGTTCTGTCATCCAATATGTTAATTACTCTTTCTAGTTTTTTGTCACCTGCACATCGGTAAACGTGTAGTTGTTGCTAAGAATGATCAGAGAAGTTGAATGTCTGTTCCTCTCTGTGAGCACTGTTAGCAGAGCTGTGTGTGGTCCGCAGCTAGACATGGAGTTTCTTCCACATGTGCGTCTCTTTGTGTGTCCCGCCCTGGTTGTGTCCCCGAGTGAGTCCTTGAGTCCTGCGAGGCTGCAGGCACGTGGTTCTGCAGATCTGATACCGACAGAGCTGAATCTTTTAATGAGCATGTAGAGTGGAAAGCAGCCCACCTGGGACTGAGCTCTGGCCTTTTCCCACTAATGTATCAAGCTCTCTGTGGCTCCATTTTTATACTTGTGAAAGTGAGCAAGTATTTGACTTTTCCTTCCTTCCTGATGATACAGTGAAGCTGAATTTTAATGTAGATATTCCTAAAATTGGTGACGTATCATTTTCAGAGAAATTTCACCTTTGGTTACTGTGTCATTAGCTCAACAATTAGATTTCATGAGAGATGTCTCTGAACAGCCAGTGTAGATGGCAGCAAGTCTGAGCGTTTTTCATGTGCGTGTCATTCACGGACTTACGCTCAGTTACAGCCTTGGCGTATGTACACATCCAATAAGCGCGGGTCCCGCACTTCCTAGTCCACAACCAGCAGAGGAGGAAAGTGGCCAAAAGTAGGCTCATTAACAGTAGCGAAAAACAATTATTTTAAAAGAAGAAGAAAGACAAAAGAATTATACAAATTAGAAACTACCAAACTACCATATTACCAAACTCTGAGACCACAGAGAGCAAAACTAGCCTTGGACAGCTGCGTAGGCCCCAAGAACATGACTGAACGATAACCTAGTATTCTACTTGGTGCCTGAGATGATTACCGATTCTCGTGTTTCTGCACATCTAGCTTTCACTGCGCTCTTTTCTGGAAGCAGTGCTGTGGGTTTCCTTCAGGAGAACAGCCTTGAGTTGCATTTCACTGCAGAGAAGCATCACTTAGCGTGTCCTTCCCTCTCTGGCCAAAGCTGAGCCTGCGGTCCAAGCCAGGTCAGGCTCCTTCTCGCCAGAATGTGGATGTTGAGCCGTTGGGCTAGCTCGTCCTCAAGCCCATTCTTCCCATTCACAGAGAAACCTGGAGTGTGGGCTTTGACCTTTCAAGATTGGTTGCCCAATTTTCCACTAATTTGTGGAGTATCCTAAAACACTCTAATAAAATGCTTGTTTGCTAATTTAGACAAATGTATTATTTGGTTGCTCACAACTTGTATTCATAACTGACACAGATTCATTAAAGAAAAGCCTCATTTCTTTGTTCTGTATTTAATGTTTAGAAAGCCACAGATATTTGTAAAAAAATAAAAAATATTTCCATACAAGTTAAACTAGAATTGAAGAAAATTGTCATTAAAAGGATGCTTCCATACTAAAGAATTCATTAATTTCCTAACCGACCAAATAAATGACTCATCATTGTGTACAAATCCAACACATGTCTTTATAGCTTGGCTACAGCTTGGGTGCTTGCTCTTTCAGCATGACTCTGGCCAGCTGCTTGTTAAAATAAGCAATGCCACAGAAACATCCTAAGGACACATCTAAAGTGAACGTGCTTTTAGTTGGGATCGGAATGCTTTGAACCTTCGACACATATTTAGACCTCTTTGGGTGTAGTGGCTGTGCGAGGAGCCGGGACTATGTGGCGAGTCAGGGGACACAGCCCTGGAGCTCGGCGGCCCGTGGCGCACCCTGCAGCAACCCTGTAAGTAGGTGCTGGAAGGAAGGCGCGGGGCCTTTGCGGAGACGAGCTCATGCACTGTGGCCCTGGCCCGGCCTTTCTCCAGCCTGGAAAGCCCAACCCCCACCTACCGTCGACGTCCTTTCTCCACACTCCGCCTCTTCGTGTTCCAGGTCACACTGTGTTCTCCATTAAGCTGCTCGTAGTGCTCACAACAGCGACGACATCTGGCTTATCGCTTCATGGGGATTTTGCCACTTATGTCTTTCAGTGCAGAGTGGGGTGCTTATATTTTGACTCTAGTTACCCAGCTGATGGGAGCTTAAAGAAGATTTAAAAACTTATATGATTGAAAATGTTGGTTCATTATGCCCAGAATTACCAGGGTCCTTTTGGGCCTAGAATCTCAGATACAAGGTGGGAAGAGAACAGCTTTGTATTTGATTGGGCATCAGAACTGCTGGGGAATCTCGTGAAAAATAGAGATGGCCGGACATCTTCTTGAAGAATCCAACTAAAATCACACAAGTGCTCTCTTTGGCAGCACATGTACTAAAACTGGACCGACACAGAGAAGATTTGATGGCTCCTGTGCAAGATAACACGCAAAATTGTGAAACGTTCTGTGCTTTTCGTTTCTCTTGTGTGAGAAACTCAAAGGGAAACAAGGGGCATAATGAATGACAGATACTGGGAAGTAGGAAGAACTTGTTCAGCTGGGAAGGGGAACAAAGGGGGAGGAGGAGAAAGGGAAAGAAGAGAAAAGGGGAAAGAGAAGAGACTAGAAGAAAAAAATGGAAACAAAGCTTTGAAATGGGGAGGGGGAAAAGGGCTGAAGGGAGGGGAGGGGAAGAAAAAAGAATCAAGACATTGTGGACAGGTACAAATTCCCTATGATAGATGTAATCAATATGTAGAACAAATATGTACTAAAAAAAGTTAAAGAAATAAAATCACACATACACATGCAGCACAGCACACAAAACACATCCCAAGTCATTTTCTAAAGGTAACCAGAAAGATCACTTTATCGTGTCCTTTTTGTAGTTTTCTTTTTGTAGCTATAAAGTTAGACAATGTCAGGGTGGATGTCACCTTATCAAGGAGCCGCTCACCCCCGCCCCATGCCCTGTCTTCATGAATGCTTCAGTGGCGTCCACATAATTCTTCACCTTCTACTTACTAGTCACCTTATTATCTTTCTCCCCCCGGCTGACTTTCAGGCGTGTATCTGTCTGCTTTCTTCACTGCGGCCCCTGACAGAAGGCCTGATGTGGGGCGGTGGCTTGGGCTTCTCTGTTCGGAGTGGAATATGAATGAATGTGACTATGAATGAATACAACTGCCAGAGCACCCTTCGGAAATGAGGTCGTATTTTCTGTTGTACGAGAAGCGCAAGGCAGTGCTGTGTCAGAGAGGTATTTTTGACGGCATCCCCGGAAGGCTTTCCGGATCTCCGTGGGGGGCCCTGCGGCAGGAGCGCGCCAGGCCAAAGCAGCCCACTGCGTCTGGGGCCACCTCACACATCAGGGCAAGGCCACGACAAAGAGACCACCCGTCTTCGAATGGGCCTAGCGGGAATGTGTTTTTAACATACCCAGCTATAAGTTTTGGCGTCAGGACACACATAACTTGTGTGTCTTACACATTCTGGTGCCTGTCTGGGGCCATGTCCTGGTTCCTTCAGACCTCATCTTTCTGCCACCTGACTGCTTAGTGTATGAACTTGTAAAGAGCAGAGTGCTGCTTTTGGGGGCGTTTAGTCATTTCCCACAGTGCTCTGGCCCTTTGGAGTAGCTTTTAAAGTTACTCGACCCATTTTGGGCAGAGGACATTGGATTTCTGTTTTTGCTCAGCTACATAAATGAAAGGGTTTTTGGCAGGACTGGTGCTTGAGATCTGCAGCCCACACTCGTGTTCTGCAGCTGGAGATCTTTTGAAGTGATTCTTTAAGACCCCAATGAGACAATAGATCTGAATACACAAATTTGAAACTTGGAAGTATCCAAAAGTGCATGAGGGCTTCTGAGAATAATTAAGATGGGGAGCAAAGTTTCAAGGAAAAGCAGCAGAGCTGGGACTCGGGAGACCCGGGTCCCGCTGGATGCCCCACCGATCATCAGACCCGCAAGCCCCCATTCTGGTGGATGCCCACCTTTGCTCAAAGATGCAGCTCTGCTTTGTGAAGCTCCAAATACGATGGCCATGATGAAAATCATGAGTGCAGCCAACCAGAATGGTGGCGGCTTGGGAGGAAAAAAGAGCATTAGAAGGCTGCTAAAGCTCATTTCCCCAAACGTCTGTGTGGAACTCCGTTCCAGTGGGGTGTATTGGACCAGCGCTTGCTGCGTGCCAGCCTAAGTATCTAAGCAGCTTGTGAGCCACACACGTTTATTCCCATGCTTATTTTTCTGCAGTGCAGTTCAGCCCTGACTTTTAAATTGAAAGGAAGAAACTTGGTCTTACGGGATACTTAATGAACTTACCACACTAAACCAAAATAAAAAAATCAAAACAAAAACACCTCAATCGAGTGGCATGAATATATTAACCACAAAAAGTAAAAGTCATCCAGAAGGAAATGAGCTAGAAGTTGGATTTTGAATGAAAGTCGTGTTAATGAATTTGCTCATCATTTATAGAGTTGAGAAAAGCAGCACACCACGGGACAATGAGCAGGACCGAGGAAAATTCTACTTACCCCACCCATTGAAAACCTGGTGCTAGAATAGGCTTTTGCTTAAAGAGTAGAAAAGAGTTGGATGCAGTGGTGCACGCTTGTAATCCCAGCTACTCAAGAGGCTGAGACAGGAGGATTCCAAGTTCCAAGCCAGCCTGAGCCACTTAGTAAGACCCTGTGTTAAAGCTTAAACAGGTCTCAGTGTTGTTTTAATTTGCATTTCTGTAATGGCCAGCAATGTTGAACACTCCTTCATGTATTTATTGAGCATTTGTAATTCTTCCGTGTGGTATCAGTTCATTTTGCTTGCCCGTTTTTTTTTAATTGGGTCTTTCATTTTGGGGGATCTAAATTTTTTGAGTTCTTTATATATTCTAGATATTAGTCCTCTGAGGAACAGCTGGAAAATTTTTTTCCCATTTTGTAAGTTGTTTTTTTCACTCTTTTGGTTGTTTATTTTGCTGAGCAGAGATTTTTAATTTGATGATCCTATTTGTTGATTCTTGGTACTATTTCCTGTGCAACTGGGGTTCTGTTCAGAAGGTCCCTCGTCCATCCTCATGACTGCTCTCGGGGTTCAATCCCAAGTATTCCTTCCCCCCAAAAAAGTAGAGAAGAAAAGGAGAAAATAATACACAGGGTAGAAAAGGAGAAGAAGACACATCAAAAGGACTCATCCAGGCTGGGCCCCCTGGGTGGCCCTACTTCAAGGCTGTGGGTCAGCAGGGTGGGCCTCAAGCTTCCGGCCGGGTTCAGGTCTTCTCCACGGCTGTCTCTTCATTCCGGGCCAAGCGGCAGACTGGAACGGGTTCTCCTGGCGGAGACAGATGCTCAAGCGACAAATATTTAAGACAGCAGCTCTGGTTACAAGCTCCAGTGCTCTGCTGGCCAGAGCAAGCTGTCACCAAAACCAGCATCATGCGGTCAGGTCTGCTCAGGCGGCAGCAAGGAGAAGGCCTCCGCTGGCAGCAGAAATCGCGACTGCCTGATTTGCAGGCCTGTTTTCACCTTTCCCCTTCCCGACCAGTTTCACACATCTTTCATGTGAATCTCTTCCATGAGATCCTTTACCATGGAAACCAAGCTCCATGTGGCAGTGCGCATGGGAAAAGTTTGATTTAACAGTGTGAGTGAAACGCATTCATTTATGTTTTAAGGTGTAATCAGTTAGTCTGTCAGTTGACACAGGCTCTAGCTCAGGGTGGAGAACAGCATGTTGGGGAAAGTGGCGCAGAGGGAAGGAGCCCGCTGGAAAAGCACCGCATGCTAACGAGGGTCGGCCAAGGCAGGAGGGACTCTGGAAAAGTACTTGTTCCAGGCCTGGTTTTGCTTTGCGAGATTAGAAAGAATGGTGTGTGCTTCTGTAGATGTCTCATAAAGCAGTTCATTTTCAGAGGGGCTATGAAGCGAAGGCGTCGGTATGGTGTGGCCACGGGGACTCTGAAGATTATGTCCCGACACTGTCACACTGTTACAAAAGAAAGGAAATGAAGCATAAGCTGGAAGAGACAGAAAAGGATCCAAGTCTTACAGCTTTCAGTACAAGACACTTTCTCCCCAGGAGTATTAAATAATCATAATCATAATAATATTTAGTGCAGCCAATCATAGCTCTGAGCAGGTCACATGGTCTACCCTGCATGCCTCATAATAACCCAGCGTGAGTAGCTGGCCTCTGGCTACGGATGAGGATACAGGCACAGAGAGGTTAGCAGACTTGTCTCCAGGGTCATGTGCAGAGGAGTGACAGAGACAGGACACATCATGACGCAGCTTCTGAAGCAACACCCGGCACACACGAAGAGTACTTCCTGAAACACCCATCTGACAAATGCAGGGCAACTCTTCACACCGCTTCACTCACTCAGGCAACAAGAAAACAGGCTTGGGGAAGCTCTCTATGCTCCCACAAAGCTTCTTTCTAAGGCAGAGTGCTTTTTTTCCAGATGTTTCTATCCACTTTCAACCCCCTCCTGCAGACAACAAACAACTCCCCCAAAAGGTTGTATTTTCTTTTACAACCTTTATCTCCGCCTTATATCTGTTTAACTGTGTGTTTGAATTCCTGCACCAGACGGAAGCTCCATGAGGTCAGGGACTTTCTTCTCACCCTCTTCTAGACCTGTAGTTTCTGGATAGTACGTGGCTCATTCGTAGAGGCCGAATCAATATTTGTGTAGTCAAGGAATACACGGAATTCTTTACAAGCTCATATTCAGTATTTTCACATTGACCAAGTATTTCACGGTAGACTTTAAAATCTAGTTTACCAACATCAATTTCAGCATTTTGTTACATGCACATGCCTGTTCCCCTGCCCCCCACTTTAAAATTAATTTAGTGTTGTTTTTAAGCTGATGATTTGTTTCCAAGTCAGTGTAACCAGGCCTCCACTTCTGGTCGATATGTATCCTACTGAACTGTGTTTTCTACACAGGGAACATCCTTAGGGATTCTTGCAACCCTGAGCTTTGTTAGTATGGGGCTTGGCAAGGCATAGACCCTTCAGACAAGAATCTTGCATCTTCCATGCACATGAAAAGGTCTCAGGTTTTCCTATGGCTTGGACGTGGTATAAGTGTGTCCCCAAGGGCTTGTGCCGTGGAAGAGTGGATCTCGGTGTGATGATGTGAGAGGCAGTGGGACTTTTAGGGGGTGGAGCACCGGGCTGAATGCCTTATGCCTATTATTTTATCTCTTACTTATTATGTGAAGTGTTCTGCTCATATCCACACTCCAAATGAGAAAAAACACAAAGACCCAAAGTTGGCATTTCAAGCTCTCGCCTTGGTTGCTCCCTCTGTAGCCAGCCTCAGTGTTGCATCTCACACGGGGCTGCATGGAGTACAGATGACCTTCAAGAGAGGTGCAGATGACCTTCAAGGCCACTTACATAACCCCTCCCCGCCTCATGGGCAGAAACACACACATTCGGAGAGGTCGCCCGCTTCCCTTCTGGTTAGCGCAGTGTCATTTCTCGGTATTGTTTTTGGCACAGATTAGTCACGGTGGATCCTGCGTGCTTCTGTTACATTGGCGCTGTCAGCCCGCAGGCAGCACCGCTGGTAAAACTTCTGCACCGTGCTTGGCACAGCAAGCCGGCTAAGCCGAGCGATGAGGACCAAGCTGATGGCCGGTGGCAGCCCGGCCCGGTGTCCCGGGACTGGGGACAGGGGACTGGGGACTGGGGATGGAGCCCGACGGCCGCAGCTGCTCCCGAGGTCCTTCCTGAAGCCCCGCGGCTACCCCAGGGTTCGGGGACTTTAAACGCGTGTCCTGCCTCCGCCGTTTCTCCCCAGGGGAGTCACTTTGACAGTATTCCTGCTAGTTCTCCCCACTCGTGTCTGTAGTTAGGACCTCTGGGACTCTTTGCCCCACTTTTGGGTGCTGTCACTAGATAGTTCATTTTTCTATCTTCCTTTCTATAACTACACTCTTGATCTGAGCTCTGCCTCCGATCACTTCCTTCACGTAATAAATACAAGAGAAAGCAGTGTGTACTAAGTATACTTCTTTTGCGTGATAGATCTTTAAAATGTTTTTGGCACAGATTAGTCACGGTGTGTACTAAGTATACTTCTTTTGCGTGATAGATCTTTAAAATGTGAAGCTAGTAAGTGAAGCAAAATCCCATCTCATTTTGTGATCCATTGTAACCACGACACTCAACACAGTGTAGGTGATATAGTAGCTACTTATTAAATGTCTTGGTGAACGAATGAATGCGTTTTTACACTAAGCAACTCTAGAATCCTGAACAGCTTCTGAATCTCTCATAGTTTAGCTCTTGGTCCACGAGCCTGGCCGAGTTTGCTAATGTTGTTCATAATGTGACTGGGACAAACTATTCTGTCTCTTTGACATGTGAAGCATAAAATGTTAGCATGAATTCTTCTCCACGCAGAGGGTCCACATACTAAATGTAAGTGGGGAAAACGTGGTTGAATGAATATGTGCTGAATGGTCGCCCAAGGCAGGAAAGGTCGTAAATTTACCCTGCCATATTTGCCTGAAATGTTGGAATAAAGGTGAACATCTGATGTAATCTGGGCCAATCAGATTGCTCTCTCAGGAATTTGTCACTGCGCAGAGGAGCTGAAGGGTCAGACATTGGGGCTGGAGGCAAGACCATGAACTAGTTAGACTCGTGGAGGCCAGAGTTTTCAGCAGAAGTGCGACTAACACAGATGAGAAACGCGTGGAGCCGGGGAGACGGTGCGGTGGCCGCGTGGCTGTCTGGGCCGTGTCTCTCCCGCCTGAGACTTGGGGCTCCGTGACGCCCGGCTGTCTCCATTTCTGCCAGATCTCTGAATCCTCCGGACAATCAGTGTCCCACCATGACACACAGACAGACACACAGACACAAAGATAGACACACAGATGCCTTCGCTGAAGGTAATCTAAGGGAGTGCTATGCCTTGAAATCAAGCTATCACCAAATAAAACAGTTTATGTAGCCCAATATAACACTAATTCTTGACTCATATTCTGTATACAGTTAACTAACACACCCAAATTTCTTTTTCCTTTTTTCATGAGAACTGCTATTAAAATATTTGTAAAAAAGATTTTTTGGAACGTTTATCCATTTAGACAATCATCCAAAAACAATATATTAAGCAACTCTCTATGTGAGTGTACTTTTTATAGTTTTAGTATTTGTCAGTTGTCATGTTCTGCTGTTGCTGAGGACTGTTGTCCCCAATAATCTTCCCGTTTTACTTACTTATTATCACTACTGAAATGGAAAACAAGCAGGTTCCGCATATGAAGTTCATGAGCAAGATAAGTAAAATGCAAGTTTGTCATCTGAGCGCGGGCAGTGGGGCTGGTGCAGGGCTCTGAGTACGCAATTGTTACTGTATCTGATTTTTTTTTTTTATTTTACTTACCAAGATCATGTACTGTATCTGTTTTGAGTAAGTTGTTTCCCTCTTGGCTTCCGGGTGCTGGAGGTGCAGTGAGCCTGCCGCATGACGGGAGACAGGACAAAGAGGCACATTTTTTCCATCCCCAAATGCCAACACAATTCACTGAGTTTATACTGGATAGAAACCCATTTTCATTAGCAACAGAAGCAAGGTAGGCTGAGATCAGGGGTTTGGATCTTGGCCTTGCTACCTTTCATGGGTACAGTCTTTCAGCAATTCTTTTCATTTCTTTGAGTCTCAGATGACTCAATTCTAAAAAGTTTCTATTTCTAAAGGCTGTAAATACTACAAATTTATAAGACAGAAAAAATACTACAAATTTATAAGAATTACTGTGAGGGTTAAAAGACTTCATGTCTATAAAACACTTTACACAGTCCCTGGTGCTTAGTAAGTACTTCATGGATGATCTCTCCCAGCGTTGTTGGAATTACCGAGGAATTCTGCTGTCCATGCCCCCAGAAGGAAATGTAGAAAACAATTTGCAAAGAAGGGGGTTGAAGGAAGCATTTTAAAGGGTGTTGTACATTTTTTGACCATGGGGATGTTAGTTTTAAAATGCTAAGAATTTGTTTGTGGTAATACAATTTATTTAGCACTCTGTCCTGGGACAATGTGAATTTTCCTATGCGGACTATCCCAGGCTTCTTTCATTACGAGAGCTAATTCCCCCGTGCTTCTAAAGTTTTTGTTTTCTTGGTGTAGAGTCTATTTTCCCTACCTCACTGTGGGTTTTCTGAACTTTTCCCCATTCAACCCCCATTGTTTAATCTGGTCTGGACTGGTATTTAGAGGAAAGAGCCATGAGAAACAGCAGTTCTTTAAGGTAAACATGGTGTTTTAAGAGCATAGGTAATTCTACAATAATTTTTCATCCTGTTTCAGTCATTCTGTGAAAAATGGCTTATCCTGTGGATTTTTTATCCTTGGACTCGAGGAAAATGTCCTTTCCAGCCAGGTGCTTGCTATGCCTTCGAAGGCTGAAGTTCTTGCATTTTGGTCTCCGCCCTCTTGGGTACTTGTGGATGTGTTTTCCAAGCTCTTTCCTGCGTGAGTGTCCTCAGATGTGAACTAAGAATTATCAAGGACCCTGGCTATGTAATTTCATAAGTGTAAGTAATTTACCGTATTCGTGGGACATCCAGTCACACTCACAGGGCATATGGATGTCCGCAGAGTTTTAGGAACAGGATAGGACACTATTTGGTTACACCTTGGGTTGGGTCTTGACCACAAGCTTACAACTCCAAGATGAAGACAGCGGACTGCGCGATGTGCAGTTCTGTATGTGGTTGTGTGACGTGCTTCCATTTCCTCACCACACCCGCCCTGAGCCCTTGTAGTCAGGGAGATGAGCCGGGTCTCAGGCGCATGTTTTCCTGGTTCAGATGTGAACTGGTTGATGTTTGTCATGTACTTAAAATCTCTTCATAGTAAATGTCACAGACAGTGGTTTAGTGCAGGTACCCTAGGGATCAAAGAGCGCTAAGAGAAGGCCTTTTCCAGGCAACAGGTCTGTGTCTATTTATGTTTAGGTTGTAAAATTTTAGAAAAATCAAAAGCGCTCTTGTTACTCTGAAGCAAGAAATGAGATTTCTTAGTTAATATCACACTATCTAACTCATTGTTGCTCAGTGAAGATTAAGGTTTCTGTATCATCTTTTATCTGTGCTTTAGTTTAAGATTTCTAACAGCATCATGATCAGATTTATCAATACGATTCACTATAAAGATTTCGTCTTCGAGGAGAGCCCTTTCTCCTATGATTTTTTTGCCTAGCACAGCCGTAAGATTGGTGTTAAAAGCAAAGCTTTTATAGCAAATAGCTGAATATTGTGGTAGGGAGTATGTAGATCATCTTGATTATTTTATCATCCATCAGGGTAGAGATAGAAACATTATGCGCTGGGAACATTGAGTTTTGCTTTTACCAGTATCCTTGCCTTTTAGAAGGTACCTGTTAGGAGTACTTAAAGTAAAATGGATTGCTTCTAAAATTGCCAGATGAGCTATAGGGCAGCTTTTCTATTTAATTAGCTTTTTTTGGTTTGTTTTGTATTTGCTACTGAGAAAAACTGAGTGGGACCTAAGCTATCCATTCACTGGGACATCCAAGTTGCTTAGAATCCTTTTAGATTCGCCAAGAACACAGTTTGTAGCTATTCCAAAAAAATATAGTTAGGTAATTTGTAAATTTAATTTCATGCCAATTATAATCTGATTTCTGTGTGGTGGTATTTACCAAGCTTGCACAGGGAGGGGCAGGACCCGCAGTCTTCCCTGCTCCACCTCCACTGCCCCCACGCTCTACACTACAATCACGTATTCTTTCTCCCCTTCCGATTTCATATTAATCACACTGATTTTGTCTCAACAATATGCTATTTGTTACTCATTTTCCATTATTATTGCCATTACCTTAGCTCAGGCCCTCTTACTTCATTCATTAAATATTTCTTTATAATGCATTACTTAGTCAACTAAATTTACCATTCACCTACTAGGTACTAGGTTTAGTAGCTGCAAATACCAACAGTAATTAAGATCCTGTGCACTCTTCTTAGCAAGTCACTGAAAAAGCCTTTGAGTGTGTATTTTATGTATTCTCTCCTGCTGCTACACGGCACTAAAAACACCATTGCCATATTAATTTTATTTAGTGCTTCATTCTCACCTGAGAGACGCTACCGGTGTGGTCCTAGTCTTCTTTGCAGGATCATCTCACATTTGTTTCCTAAGGTTTTATATTTTAGATCAGTGCGTCTCCTAGGTAATCACCATGCCTCCCGGCCCTTCCTAGCCACAGCGGTCACTTTGTTCATCAACAATGGAAATGTGCTTTTTGCCACCTCACGGTCCACAGTACCACAGTGTTGAAACCTCGTCTCAGTGGTCACTTTTCCTGCGCAGCTTTTCTGATCTGCTGCCCTCTTTCCACGCGGCGGGTCCTGGGAGGTGGCTCCCCAGTGCCGAGCTGTACACTCTGCCCCTTCCCACACTTCTGCGTTTGGATGTTGCTGCCTGTTTTCTAGATATTTGAGAGCTGATTCTGCACAGTAGGTTTTGAACTCCACCCCCCAGACTCTGGTCTTGTCTGGGGTTAGGTC
This sequence comes from Hystrix cristata, assembly GCA_004026905.1. Lineage (NCBI taxonomy): Eukaryota > Metazoa > Chordata > Mammalia > Rodentia > Hystricidae > Hystrix > Hystrix cristata. The sequence goes on along the minus strand of PVJO010006073.1, from coordinate 75,784 downwards.
AATGGTCTTTCCTTCTGTTTTCTCCTGCTCCATAGGGGAGCTGATCTTTGTTTATTTATTTCCATTTTTAAATTTAAAAACTTAAATTGCAGAAAGATACACGTACTATACAATTTACCATCATAACCATTTTGGGTGTACTGTTTGGTTGTGTTAAATACACTCATATTGCTGTACAACCATTCTCCAGAACTCTTTTCCTCTTATAGTTTTAAACAGCCATTTATTGCTTCTTTCATCTTGCCTCTTAGATGGAAAGTTTCCTGAGATTTTGTGTTCCTTTTCAAAGCGTCTGATGTAATAAATGATTGTTTCATGAAGTTCACCCGTTTCCTCCTACGTTCTAGTCTAATGGGCCCTCCACAGGGACATTTTCTGCTAACATACCTTCTGCTAGCAATAGAAGAGTGTGGATCTTGAAAACATTTCCACTTACGTAAGCAAGGGAGAGAAGGTCGGTAGAATCAGAAGTCGGCATGAGGCGTTGGTTGTGTCTGCTTTGGAGGTTGTGCTTTTTGGCTGAACTATGTTATGGTGGTGTTGTTTTTGTTCCAGGAGGTGAGACAGAGCGGCTTTGTTTATTTTCAGAAGGCAACGAGCCAGGAACACATAACGGAGAGGAAGTTACTGCGCTGGCATTGGGCTTTTTCAACTAGGATGACAACAAATAAAGTGGAACTTCCTTTTGTTTGAAGTGGTTGACATGGAGTTTAACACTTCGTAATCCTCAAATTGTGAGTAGAGAATACCTTCATGGTTCCTGCTTTAAAATAGGGTGATACACACTATCAGCAATGCTGGGTACCCTTTTCCGTGATAGCCTTGTGCTTTGCCTCCGTCCCCCTCTCCTTCACCCATAGAGGAAACCCGTCCTCTCTCCTTTATATTTTTTAAAGGTCTTCGGAGCTTATGTCGCTTAGATTCAGCTCTTGTTTCCCACTTCTGGTTTCTCCAAACCCTTTTTCTCATTTGCATTTTGCCTCTTGCGGCTGTTCTTTGTCCTTCAGCAACACGTGCCCCATAGGTTTTGGGGTTGGGGTTGGGCTCGGATTAGAAGGTTAGTGTCTTAGGGTTAGGATTGGGGTACCCAGTGGTATTTCTTTTGAATTCTCAAACATATCACTTATTCAAGGTACTTTTTGTTTAGTGGAGAAAGAGGATCAAAAGCAAGTTTATTTTATATCATAATGGTGCAGAAAATTTAAGTTGGATCCCAGGTGCACCATTCTTGAACTTCCTCAGCCCCCGGAGAGACTTTGAGGACTGACTCCCCCCTCCCCAGTTTCCAGGGTCTCTTACCTATCACCAGTTCCCCTGTTTCCTGTCTTACCTGTCACCAGTTCCCCTCTGTTTCCCGTCTTACCTGTCACCAGTTCCCCCCTGTTTCCCGTCTTACCTGTCACCAGTTCCCCTCTGTTTCCTGTCTTACCTATCACCAGTTCCCCCCTGTTTCCTGTCTTACCTATCACCAGTTCCCCCCTGTTTCCTGTCTTACCTATCACCAGTTCCCCCCCTGTTTCCTATCTTACACATCTCTGGGCTCATAATTGCCTCAGTTCTTGGGCTACCATGATCCTTCCAAATGTACTTCTCTGTTTATCTCACTCTGGTTTCTACTGTGCATTACAACCATCATTCCATAATCATAATGACAAACTTCTTTTTTTCACTAAAATGATTGTATGTTCTTAAGGAGAATTTAGTTTTCAGAAATCTTTTATTTTGCACAGCTTTAGATCTAAACAACAATTACAAAGATAGTACAAAGAGTTCTCATGTGCCTCACACCCTTTCCTTTACTGTCAACATCGTATACGGTAGTATGTTTCACTTCTTGCAGCCCGTGAACCACAACTGAGACATGACTGTTAAGTCACTACTTTTTCGAGATTTCTTTAACTTTTTCCCAGTGTTCCTTTACTGATCAGGATCCCAGTCAGGGTAGCACACTGCTTTTAGCTGTTTTGTCTCCTTTGAGTTCTCTGAGTCCATAGTTTTGAGAACTTGATTTCTGGTGATCATACCAGTCCTCAGGGGGCCTGAGGGAACTGACCCCCCAGAACTCCACTTCCAGCTCAGGCAGCTCATCTGAGTCCCACAGAGATCTTCTCTGCTTGCCTCGGTGAGGGCTCCTTATGGAAATGGCCTTGGCGGTGGTACGTCTTGCCCTTTGTCAGCTGCTGGGTCTGGCTTCCCCTGCCCCAGTGTATTCCATCGACGACGCCAACAAACTGCTGGCTCGCAAACCTCTGTCTTCAAGCCTGTTTCCGGGTGAACTGATCTTTGATACGGAGGGGACCTGAGTGTAATAAAGATACAACTGATCTCAAGCTTTTCTCCAATGTATTAGCTTAGGGGAAGAATACTAGAAAATAGGTATGATTTTGGTGAATGAGTGAATGATTGGAACCTTGCAGTTGAGTGTGAGATGGAAGTTAGGGGACATCAATGCGTAATGAGTCTTCAGAACATATATAAAATATTATGGGGTCATTCTGGGTGTTATTGAGGGCACTAAAGAGTAACAACGACATGCTGTATGGAGCAGATTATTGGAAAAGGAAAGAAATGCCCAAATTTATTCCACACTGAACATACAATGTTAATCAGTCCACAGAGTCTTGGTAGGTCCTTAGGCCCCCTGAAGTCTCACTGCCTTTTTTTGCAATATGGAATAAATGAGGGAGGCTGGTACATTTTCTGTTCCATCTTGCAAAGTGGGTGCTGAAGGGTGAGGAGGTGAGTAGATGGAATTTTCAGTTTCTGTTCTGTTTGTAGTAGTTGGGGTGATGTAATTGTTGCAAATATTCTGCTTCCTTGGAGGGGGTGCACAGTCAGTCTGTCATGGTACCCGGGTCGCGCTGTGTGCCTGACAGAGCTGGAGCTGCTAGGGAATTAAACAGTGCTGTTCTCTGGTGTTTGGTTTTCATCTTGGCACTTTACCTGACGGGTTATCTTCCCTGAGATCTCACTGCCCTCATGGGTTTCTGGAACCCTCATTTCTTTAACAGGTCAGTGTGCTCACAACAAGTGAGATACGTCAGGCAGGTGTGTTGTGTGTGGCTGGACTATGATCTTGGAGTGCCTGTCTCATGTGTTGCTGGAAGTCCAGCCCTGTGCCAGTCATAGCTCAGAACAGACGCTCGACAAATTCATTGAATGATGGAATGAATTTTGAAGTAACCACTTAATGTCTAAGATCTTTTTTTCCACATCTATTGAAGTGGAATAGAAAGTCTCACTTTGTTTTTCTCACTATCTACATGAAAGTATTTTAATATTTAAAAGAAATAATTGTGTGGAAAATCAATTCTGTTATAAGAAGCATTGAATCTAGTCATTTGATTTAAAAGGAGGCACTGAGCCCATTACGCATTCTATGCAAAGCTGAAATCCAGTCTGTTGCAAATCTGCTGAATAGTTATTAACATCTGCTTAAATGCTTCTGGTGCCTGGCAGCGAAGTGTGTCCTGCTGAGTCCCCTTGCAGGGTAACTGGCGCGGTGTGAGTGCAGAAGTGGTTCTAGAACCAGCAGCATCAGAATACCCCAGCATCTCTTTAGAAACAAAGAATCTTAGACCCCAGTGGAGACTTGAAGCAGAATTCCCACTTTAACAGGGTCCCTTGGTGATTCACATGCACATTAGAATTTGAAAGTTATTGCTTTAAGGGTTTCAAAAATATATCACTTTCAGTCTAGTTGTTCCTCATTGCACACCACAGCTCTTCACGTGTCTGAAGGCAGAATCCAAATTCGTCCTTGTGGGCTTTCTGACAGGAGAGCCGGGGTGCGCAGTAGATGGGATGGGAATGGGAAGGAGCATTAGAGATGATTATTTATGCTTTCAAGCTGCAGGGCACATAAAGACGATGATGACACTTGTCTCACCCTTGAAGACTGTTTTCTACAGCTTGCTATATTTTCCTAACTTTCCTACCTGCTCAGGGACAGCTCCTTAAACCTGCTCTTCTCTTTATAAACAAAACGCACTGTTCACTCAATGGAGCAGTGTGACAAGGTAGGAATGTAAACTTTCTGAGAGAAAGGCTAAAATTCTACTTCTCAAAATTTCTAGTTGAATCCGTACTTTTTTATTATTAACCATTACATTGTTTTATTAAAAATATATAAATCAAAATTGATACATTAGCTAGAACTTCCAATTTCAAGTATAACCGAATGAAATTATTACAAACTCTTAATAACAGGTATTCTTCTATACAAACATGAGTTTTTATCTTAAAAAGATGCAATTAAGTCACCTCTATTAAATACACACATTTTCACGTATATGGAAAACTAAGTTTACATTTACTTCAAGTTTCACAGCAAACAATTACAGCATTTATTCAATAAGGAATAGTAAAATAATCCCAGTTAGCCAAATAACTTCAACCATATAATTAATCATGTACATAGTCTAAAATCCCCAGAAGTAGGATATTTATTGAACATCTTCTTAAAGCATGTCTTGGAAAACCAACCAAAACAATTGATACATTAACTAAAGAGAATGTGTGTACACATCCATATATGCAAAAACTGAAGGAAATACAGAGGAAATTAAAGTTTCAAAATTTCTGGACTATACTGTTAGCACTTAAATCAAAACACTTACCTACCAAATAAGGATAGTGATAGCATGAGGTGTTTCCAATGCTAAAGCAAGTTTCTGAATGTTAAGTACCACAAGAACAAAAACAGACTCCTCTTGGCATTGACCTCTAGTTTACAGTGGAGGCAGAGGATGAAGGTCTGCTCAGGAGTTTGCCCATCTCACCTATGTTCTTTTTCCTTTATGAAGCATAAGCATCGAGAGAAATGACCACATGTAAAAACTTTTCAAGTGAGCCGGGGTTCCTGAGTGCGAAGTTTTAAGCAGTGAAAAGAGGACATTTAAATTTTCCTGTCCAGGACATATCTGACCTCTTTAGATGCGAGCGTTACTTTCTATGTCAGACAAGATAAGCATGATCTTGGAAATCAAAACTGAACTTGACCAAAAACTAGAATAGACAAACTGAATCAGCGAACCTCCTCAACAAAGGCGGTACTTTAAGCCTTTACATGTAACACATGAAAATGATGAAGGGTTTTATTTAGATTTGATCTTTCTTCATCTTTCTGAAGATGACTCTGAATGTGAAAGGTTAGCTTGTGATTATACTTGCAACCCCTTTCTTCATGTAACAGGCACACATATACAGCATCATAGGTCAATATAGTATTACCAACGTTTAAGCAGTAGACACATTTCACATGAAAGGAGCTTTATGGATCATGTGGATTGTCTCAATAAAAAGCAAACATTAAAATGTAAGTTTAACAGCAGAATGTCGATATGAATAACATACCTAATATTTATATCCATCATATATTTTTATAGGTCGTTCATAGCAAAGAAGTGAAGGACAAAGACTTCTTAAAAAAAGTTTTATGTGCCAAGCTCAAAATGCCATGGCATCAGTAGTGTTACTACTGTTTCTATATTTATGATTAGTTACTCCCAGAGCAACTCCCAGAAGGAAAGAGATTGATCCAGCGGTGATGTAAGCGATCCCCCAAAAGGGATTTTTGCCTCCCATCCACGAAATAGTGCACGAGATCATCCGATTTCGTCCATCAAAAGAATGTACAGGGTGATTGTATGTGATAGTCAAATAGTATTGTCCAGCTGGTAACGTTGGATAGAAATCATTTTTCCGTTCTATGAGATGATACAACTTTGGAAAGGCAGACAATGCTGCGGTGTGCATCCAAACAATAAAATTCTCATTTTTGGAAGCGTTATTATCATTGTCTGAATCCAGCACGTACACTGGTTTAAGCCAGTTCACTGGCTTTGTCGTTCCTTTAAATCATTCTTTCAGGCTTCCTTCTCCAGGAGGATTTCTAAGTTTTGCATTTTTATCTGTCACCCAGCAATACCTTTCCTTTTCCAAAGAATAGATGTGGGTGTAGGATCAGATTCTTTAGAGACCAGAAACAATTCTAATGTATCATTACACGTGCTGTTGGCGATAGCGCCACAAGGAGCGATTGGTAACGCTTCATTTCTTGGATGAGGCTCACATTCCTTGCCAGGATTAAGTAAAGCACTTGAATCTCCATTTAGCTGGCTGTCATCTCGGGATTTCACGTAACGGGATGACTTTGGTAGAAATTAGACAGACCATAATACGTAAACACATGACCCTCGGAAGACTTTTCCAGTGTGAAGTTAATGGTGCAAACACAAGGTGTCACATCTGGGGACAAACACTTATGGCAGGGACTGGAAGGCTCTGGCCCGGTAGAATTAATTTCGATCTCGCGGATGCTGTTGGAGGCGATGAAGGTGCCGATGCCGATGGGGCAAAGATGAGGCCGACCATGCAGGACGCCGGCAGGACGGTGCCCGCCGTGAGGACGGGCTGCCAGGCCGTGTGGTCCGGCCTCATCATCTTTGCGGGGCCGCTGTCCACCTTGTCCTCGGCGTGCCAGTTCATCGCCAGCGGACGGAGGGGCGCGAATCTGCAAGCTCAGGAGTCCTGCCCGGGACCCTGCCCCAGACCTGGGGACAGTCGGGCAGGGGCCGCCGCCACCCGCGAGGCAGAAGGGGTGGACCTGAATCCGAGCTTAGCCCGGGATCCAACTCCGGGCCTTGTGCTTGCTAGGCAAGTGCTCTAACCACTGAGCTGAGTCCGCGGCCCCGGCAGGAGGTACTCTTAATAAATGCTTTTCTGAGTTCACAAACGAATTGATGAATGGAGGAGTGTGGCTGCAAGATCTCGGTTGCCATCTTCTGAAAACATGCTAGTGTGTTGCTGTCCATGATGAACGCGACATCACGAACCAGGCCGAATATTCCACAGGTTGTGAGGGCTGTTGTAGAGGCATGGGATTAAGTCCCCCAGTTGAGATTTTACGTCTGATGAGCTTGGCCCAATTGTGACAAGAGAATAAAAGCCCCATCATCATGACTGGCTGTGTTTAGAAGGCCAAAACAGACCTCTACAAAGTGCATTTAGCTTATCAACTAGGAATTTGCTTTCTATGACCTTTTTAGAGTGTTTCCCTCGAGATCCGAGGGGCTTTCCCAGATTAGGAAGGCTGTCCCAGCTGAAGAAGCGCTGAGGTCTTTTCTACTTCCCTCCTTTCACACTCTTCTTCTCATCTGCCTTCCTCTGGCTGTGGCTGTAGCCAGTCTCTCCCTGCGGCCACTTTTCTCTGCGTATTGCTGTGAACGAGGCTGTAGGGGAGAGTGGGGCGTGCACAGTAGATGGCTGAGCATAATGACCCGAGAACGAAGACGAGGGAGCATGGCATTTTCTGATATTGGATGTAATAATGGGCAGAGATGGAGGAACGGGGAAAACAGGCTCGCTCTTCACCATGGCAACAATAAGTGCATTTATTATATCAACGGAAGAAGGCTAAGCATTTATTTGGTCCCCGTTCTTTTCTTTCCTAACCCTCAGGTTCTCCCGTTTTCAGTTTAAAGGCTCAATGGACGGCAGCCAGTCACCTTGCAATGACATCAGTCAGTTCTCTGCATGCCCAAGGCTTGCAGGTGCATGCTTGACTCTATGATAGTTTATTATTTAAAAATAAATAAATCAAGGACTTCTCTAAAAGCTCCTTGAAGAGTAGCTTGAGTCCTCTTTTGTCAAGCACGAAAGAACACCCTCTTCCGAAGTTTGTGTCTTTATTTCAAACAATAAACTTATAAGCAGGAATCTAGGGAAAGCTTTTCTTTCCCCCAATTTATTGTCATTAGAAAACTGTCTGGCTCATTCATGTCTGTCTCAAGAGAAATGGTCATCGGTGAGCGTCCAACAGAGAAGGACTAAGTGGTCCTGGTCTAAAGGGGAAACCAGCGTGTACTTGAGCAGCAGTGTGCACGCTGTAGAGAGTTCAAAGGGTGCTTCTCTTTCCTGTGTCGAGATGCCCCAGCGGCCACTGGCGCTCGCAGAAGCAGGAGAGCTATTAAATGCTTAGGACGGCGCAGCACTACATTTTAGGAGACAGGCAAGATGGGGAGGTAGATGGCAAACCAACTGCAAGTCAAGACAAGTTCTCCAAGAGCATTGAGTGTGTGCACAAATTTCTTCTTTTTTTTTGGAGGGAAGGGAGAAGATGAAAATTGACAAAAAATATAGAGACTCATTTAATTAATAAGTTTGCTGAATAACCCCAAATTTGCCACATGATCTGTAGGATGGGTTGGGGTAACCTGATAAGGCGGGACCCTAAAAATAATATTTGTACCCAATTTATAGGTACAAATATCAGCTCCTCTTATTTTTGTGGTGCTGGGGATTGAATCCAGGGTCTTGCATGTGCAAAGTGCCCACAGTGCCACTGGCTGCATCCCCGCCCCTATTTATTAGCTGTGAGCCTCCAGGTGGATACTTAATGTCTCTGAGACTCGGGCTACACCAGTTCCACACACAGTGAGGACAATCTGTTCCACCTCAAGCGGTGTTGTCAGGGCCAGTGCGGAGCCCCCACAGGGCGCCTGGCCCACGGAAGGCTTAAACACCAGGAACCACATTTGCACGTCCACTGCCACTGTGGTTCGTACTGGCAGAACCTCTTCTCTGGACATTCCAATGTCTTCCGGTCATCTTTGTCTACAGTCCATGATGTTTGCTTACAGCCCAGTATTCACACAACATTTTCTATTCCAACATTCATAACTTACACTTAATGGTATGTCTCTCACCCCTATTTTCTAGAGAAGGGTACAAATATCATAGCATTTAAGGACACTCATGATCTGACCCCAAATAATGTCTCCTTATAAAGATCCTGTGTTCTGTTTGTCCTTTCCCCAGCACGTCCTGAATCTTTTCCCCTTCATAATTTTGCTTTTTTTCCCCCTCTAACTGTATTACTTTCTCCTGTTTGCATATTGAAATCTTTCTTATTCTTTAAGTTCCAGCTTCAGTGTTATGCTTTCCAGGAAGTTTTCCTTAATCTTTTAGGCAGAAAGTGATCTCTGTACTTTGGAAGCTGCCCAGTAATTCCCTGTACATGAGCAATAAACTCCTATACGTTTGTGTAATGCTCCATCCATGGACGTGTCATCATGTGGCTGTTATTGACCCTCTAGAGTAGCTGACGATGCAAACCCCTCCCCAGCCAAGGCCCTCCTCTGGCTTTGGAAACATTCTGGTTTTCTTGCTGTCTCATTGGCTTCCTCTCAGGTGTGTTCACTTCATAGGGCTGCCTTGAAAAAGTGCCACGAACTGGGTGGCTTCAAGCTGTGTGAACTTACCTCACAGTTCTGGAGGGCAGTAGTCAAGACACGGTGCCACAGGGCTGCTGTCCATCTGAAGTGTCTAGCGGGGAGCCCTCCTTTCCGCTTCTGGTCTCTGGTGCCCCAGCCCTTCCTTGGCCTGTGGCCGCCTTCCTTCTGCCTGGGGTGTTCTCCTCCTTGTAGCTGTTTCCCCTTCTTATCAGGTCACTGGTCAGATTGGGTGGGGCCCACCCTAATCAGTAATGACCTCGTCTTAATTCGGTTACGTCTGCACAGACCCTACTCTCAAACGAGGTCGTGCTCCTTGTACCAGGGTTTAGGGTCAAGCGTATCTCTTTGGGGAAATATCATTGAACCCATAAGAGTGGGGTTCCAATTTCTTTGTTCTCTTTTAAATATTAGGGTTATTCACAGTGATTTCCTTGGCTTTCTGCTCTCAGTACTTATTTAATGAAAAGAAAAAGGACCAAAACAAGTTGGTATTGACAAATACAGTGATTCATTAGTCAGGTACAATGTGAAGGCCCAAGCAGGGGATCCAAGGTGCACCCATCTGACATACTTTCCTGGAATATGGCTAATTTCCTTTAGCTTTTCCTTTCAAACCATGCTTGAGGCGATAGGTTCTTTAAAAAAAAATGTCACACACACAAAAAAATTCCACGAATGTTTCTTTTGAATAAATAATAAGAGTATGTGGGGGTGAGCATTGGTAATGCAGAAGTTACTTGAGGAAGACATGCAGTGGCCTCACCTTCACCCCTTCTTCGAGGACACAGAAATGATCGCCCACTGGAAGAGCAGTTACTGAGGGTGACTCGTACTCCCTGGAGAGTGTGTGACTGTGTGAGGGTGGGAAGTGGGTGGAGGAGGGACCTTTGAGGAAGTGGATGAGTTAACACATGGCGAGGCCGTGGGGCACACACTTCTCCAGCATGGCTGCTGTCCTTGTGAGCAGAGAACGTCCGAACACTGGCACACACCAGCGATGTGCGCGTGCAGAAGCCTCGTGCAGGGACACCAAGGCCATCTGAAAGCCAAGAAGACTGCCAGAGCAGATGTAGTGGTGCACATCTGTAACCAGCACTCTGTAAGGCTGAGGCAGGAGGATCCCAAATTTGAGCCTAGATTGGGCAACTTAGCAAGACCAAGTCTAAAAAAACAATGAGGATGAACTGAGGATGTAGTAGTTCATTGCAGAGGTCCTGGGTTCAATCCCCAGTACAAAAAACAATAACAACAAAAAAAAACAAAAAACGCCAAAGACCAAACCTGCTGGTACTTTGAACTTCCAGCCTCTAGAAGTACTTTAAGAATACAGTAATTTTTAAATTTATTTGACTGGTCAGTCACTAGCAGGATCCTGACATTATTCTGAGTGCTCAGGATAAAGTTTCTTTATGCAGTTAAGGTTCTCATGAGAGGAAAAAGGCAACAGCAATAAATAAGGAAAGTATATGTCGGACAGGATTAAGGGTTACAGAGAAAAATAAGTGAGGGCAATTGTCATATGTGAGGATGCAATTTTGTGGTCACAAAGGCCTCCCTGTGAAGGTGACATTTTAGCAAACACATAAGTAAGACAAGAAGAGGGACATGACTCCCTAGGGCACAGGATGCAGGTAGAGGACATGGCAAGTGCAAAGTCCCTGTGGTGGAATGGTCTGGCACGCTCATGGGCGACAGTAGGAAGCCAGTGAGGCTGAAGTATGTAGAGCCCAGGGAGGAGGGAGTAACGTGTCAGAGAGGCACAGCCCGTGATTCTGGAGCCCCGGGACTAACTTATGGGGGATGCTGGCCACAAGGAGGGAGTTTATACAGAAAAGGATAGAGGAATAGGCAGATGGCGGGGGGGATAAAGGAGGAGAGGAAGGAGAGGAAAAAAGAGACAAAATCAGAGACAGAATAACTTTGCATGACACAGCAACAGTGGATAGCCAGTGAACACCACGCATTTATCAAAACCCATAGAACTTTGCAGGACAGGGTGAGCCTTACCGTATTCAAACAACAACAAAAAATCATTTAGAAGGTTGGGGGATCCCAGGGTAGAATATGGAACACTAAACAATTTAACTATATTTTCTATGTCATAAAAATCCTGTCTAAAGGAGCTAGGGGGAAAGTTGCTGATTTAAAGAACCCTGGAAATGATTGTAGACCGCAAGCATAATGGAAAAAGGAATTATACTGAAGCTGGTAAACCTCCCCGAGGGCAGGTGGGCGAGCAGTCCTTAAACCACCATCCTGGCGTCCTGGAGCTGGACCGTCAGGTGAGCAGAATTCAGAAGCGGATGGCAGGTTTCTCACAGCTGGAGTGAGAGCTTGGAGGTACGTGAGAGAGTGAGGATCCAGGTGATCATAGCTCGGCGCTGGAGATGCCTGTGTGTACTCATGGGCACAGATGTTACCAGATAGAAATATTTATAGATATGTGCACATACAGAAGTTAGCACATGCACGCACATGCACATGCACACACAGTTTTTTCTCCTGTCCACCGAAAGAGTCTTAAAGCAGACTCGCCCAGCCCCTCTGAGATCTTTTTTTCCTAATATAATTTGTTCCAATGAAAGAAACTAGAGATCTTTGGAGAAATGACTGATTTGTCAGGAAATACACAAGATAAGTCTAACTCAGGTTGTAGTGCCATAAAGCAAAGAAAGGCTTTCAAAAATACCCACGGCAATGGGACAGCGTGTCAAAGAGAGACAAACACCAATGCTCGGAGTTGCTGATGGCCAAGGATGGAACAGTTTGAGCAAGAAAACAAAGGAGCATTGGATGATAATCCAGAATATAAAATAAATTTCTGCATCCCACTGATATAAACAAATTATCAAATAAGAAAATAAGTGGTGCAAAAATAGATTTCCTGTGCCCGAGAGATTTAAATAATCCACGTGGCATCTCCTTCCCCAAGGAGGCAGAGCCTACGTCCCCCTCTGTAAGTGTGGGCTGCGTAGAGAGATTCTTCCCTGAGAGTTCAGCACAGAAAACAGGAAGAGTGACCAACGGGCAATGCTGGTGACGTCAGCCCAGCAGCTGACCGAGGTCAATACTGACAATTGTAAGTCACGTCGATAGCGTGTGGCTTTGGGTGAGGTGAGGCGAAAGGCACTTCACTGCTGTGGTCCCCCAGCAGGCCCCAGTGTAGAGCCATGTCTGATCGGGAGGAGAACATTATCAGGCCATAACTGAGGCACACTTTACAAAACAGCAGGCCAGCACCCCTAAGCGGTCTGAGAAATGGTCACCTCCCAGAGCAGCTCCAGGGACTCACTGGCTATTGTGATGCAGAGTCCTGATCTTGGGGCAAAAAAGAATAAATGGGGAGAAAAGAGAAATCTGAACAAAGCCTGGACTTCAGTTAACAATCACACTGAAGGGCTGGCTTCTTGCTTGTGACCAACACACCATGCTAGTGTAGGGAGTAAATAGGAAGGGAGACTGGCGTTAAAGATACAGGAAAACCACACCCTATTCCCCCCCATCAATCTAAAATGTCTAAAATAGAAGTTTATTAAAACAATCCCGATGCAAGTTCCACTGCTGCAGTCTGGGGACCTGTGGGGTGGGGAGCCCTGCCCTGTGGAGGCTGTTGCACTGTGACAGCCCTTAATTCACACACGATGTTCGGAACTAGATGGAAGTGTGGAGTGTTCCTGTTTCATACTTGTGTGAAGTTGAATTTTTAATAGCGAGCAAGATAAAAATAAAGTGCTGGAACAAGTTGCCCATTTCAGCACCACTTGATGTCACACTACTGGACGTTGAGCCACTAATTGACAAATGTACCAAACATATAATTACAAGCAATATTATATCTTAAAATTTCTCTTGTAACTTTCCTGCAATTAAAATGAAAATTAAAAAAAGGATGTTCACAGGCACAGCCCTTTCTCTGTCCCATCACCCCCACGTCCCCTCAGCAGCACACATCGGGGCCCCCGGGGCCCTCGTCACCATGCCATTTTCCATCCTCTTTGGCTGTTCTGGGCTCCGGAGGCCGACCTTGTGGACGGCAGCCCTCTGGCCCTCTCGTCCCCCGGCTCTCAGCTGTATCCCTCTCTGCCCTCCTCATGGTCCTGAAGTGGCTGCATTCACCGCAGCTCCACGCCTGTCACCCTTCCCTCGCCCCGCTGGCAAGGAGAAACACCGGCTTCCCGCTGTTGCCAGTCTCTTATCGGATGTGTTCTTTAAACATTCTCCATGCCATGTAAATGGGCTCTTTACAGAGATTTTTTAGTTTCGCCCTCTGAGAAGGCCACCTGGTTCCTGTGTGGATTCCGACAGACAGGAGTGTTGCGCTGTGGTCAGCTCTGTTCTTGGGATCGTGACAGTCACTGCTCCCCTCCCTTTTGGGTTAAAATACTATTCTGTGTACTTTTTTTTGCCTTAAAAATGTCTGTCTGCGTTTGTGTCTGTCTGTGAAATGATGCTGACAGTAAACATTATTGTTCCGAAATCCTTATTTTGTGAAAGAGTCAGCAAAGCCGTCCTGGTTCTCCTCACATCTTTAAAATATCACTTTGAAATACGGTGCCTCAGAACCATCGATCTAAATGAGAGATCAACTTTGAAACTTTAAGGGAATTCAGCTGTGATTGGTTTTACCACAAGAATCTCACAAATCCAGTGACAGTTGCCAATGGTGCTCAGGTTTGGGCTCCATTGTTTCCATAACTTACCCTCCCGCTTGTGGTAAAGAGGAAATAGTATCAAGGGAAAACAGAAGGAATTGTAAAAATCGAAGTGGTTATTTTCTGTACCCGCTGACACAGCAGGACATGTTGCAACATATTGTGTTTTGAGCCTCAAAACCAGAGACCAGGATTGTATTTCACTGGAGAGCTGATGGGGGAGGAGGAGGGGAGAGGCTAAGAGTTCATCCGGGTTTCCAGCAAGGAGTCGAGAGGACTCACCAACGCAGTGTGGATATTTGGCAAGAGTGCCAGAAATTCCGCATCCACAGATCCAGAAATGTTTGCATTTGCATGATTCCGAAGTCTTTTTTTATTATGAACAATTACAGGCAAGACATTTATAGATGATTCTCACTAAACAACACACCCGGGACATTTGTGTTTACTGAGTGTTTTAAATGGAATGTGTCTCACAATGTCAAGTACATCCAATCTACAACTGAAACAAGCCCGGCGGAGCAGAACGCAAGGCGTGTATTTTCCACAGTGCACTCTCCTTGACTCTGCAATTCTTCCTTGTGGGGATCGTAATGTCTCCCTTTGTTGTGTCCTATCCTGTTTAACTTTGATTGCAAAAGCAGTAATGCTTTTTTGTTTTGTTTTGTTTTGGCTGGTTTAGAAACATTTTCTTGTTTGTATTTTCATTATTTTCCCTCGATGTTTAGCTTAAGAAAAGACACACAGTGAAGTTTTTGAAACTCATCCTTTCCTTATATACTTTAAAAAGAGAACATTAAAAGGGTTGGTTGTGTTACAGGGGGCCTTTTTATAGTTAGAGCCCAGACACACAAGCTATTGTCTGTACAGCAGGAAGGAAGAATTAGTGAACTTAAGAATCTCCTTTCTTTTTCTGTGACTCAAATCAAGTAATGGAAACTTTAAACCCTGATTTATTTCTTCCTTGTCTGGTGGTGGAAACTGGGTGATGGGAAGCCTGAGAATGGTCACAACGTTTTCTACTAGGTGGAGAGAAATGTTCATTGAGAGGGATAAAACACACCAAGACGCTGCGATCGGGGACAGAGAAGGTCACCAGTGGGTTTAGGGCTCCTGTCTGTTCTTCCTGTTATTTGGCTGTTGAAATCTTTCTGCTTCCATGAAATGAAAATGACTCCTTTTTGACTAAGCTTGTATGCTGGGCAGAACTCCACAGGGTGCCAGGGAGAGAAATGTAGGGAGAATTGGGGTAACACGAGGAGACTGAGGGCAGTTACTGAGGTAGCTCACAGATCCACTGCACATCAGGCAGGCAGAAGCAGGCCCTCTGGGGCCACTCAGAGCCCAGGGCCAGGCGTTGGGTGTCTTCAGGACTCACTTTTCCCTCTTACGGCCCCTGCTCCTTCCCTGCCCTATCCTGTATGTTTAGTCCAGCACTTTCTTGTGTTTATCCTGTCACTCTGTTCCCTCCTTAGTAATTTTGTCCCATTGCCCCAGGAGATATTGGAGCACACTGTGTTTGGGGTCTCAGAGACACAGGCCTGGAGTACAGTCAGGCTGTTGCCATCCCGAGTGAGGGGGAGAGGGAGGCCCAGAGTCCAGCGGGGACTGAGCTGGTGCGCCTGGGGGCTAGGGGCTGTGCCCAGTAGGGGCTCCACCCGAGGAAGCACACAGTGTGCATTTGTGTTTGTCGGCATTTCACACTGGGTAGAGCCAACCTAAAATGGGAATGAAGACTTCGGAGCACGCTGTGATGTCCATATCCTGAGACTGAGTCCTGGTGGGAAGAAGCAAGACTCTCCCAGTGAATTGGAGGGAGCCCAAGAGCTGAGAGAATCACAGAGGGAAAGGGCTGTTGCTCCTTATCTTCTACAGAGCTGGAGGCTGAGAGAGGACGCCTGGATTCCCGCAGCTGGGAGTAGCGCGAGACAGCATGCAGCGACAGCACTGTGATGAAGCAGGAAGATCTGAAGCAGCTTCACAGAGCTCCTGCTGGGCTCAGCAAGGTGGAGGAGCAGGAGACTAATCCTGAGCATCGCAGGGACTTGGTGCCAGTGCTTGTTTCCCATTGTGGTGCTGGACAGCACCTCTCAGTGGACTTCAGAAAGGCCCAGGACAAGCTAGGAGCCACTGATCACAAGTGGCCCTCGGTAAGGAACCAGGCACACAGGGCAACACTCCCACAAGAGACGGAAAGAGGAGGCAGCTGCCAAGTGCAGCAGGGACCAAGGGTCAGAGCCATTGCTCAGCCTGGCCTGGCCCACCTTCCCTTCCCACTAGTCCCTGCCTAGAAGTGAGATGTGAAGAGGAAGGAGGAGGAGAAAGAGGAGGAAGAGGGGGACGGGGAAGGAGAGGCAGAAACAGAAGAAGAGGAAAAGGAAGAGGAAGAAGGAAACGAAGGAGGAAAAGAAGAGAAAGGAAGAGGAGGAAGAGCAGGAGGAGGAGGAAAGTGGGAACCTGAATTGACTGAGGTTTCATTTCTATCACTCGGTGGGACAGGATCTCACTGAAGAAACTGAGTTCAGTTGCACAGTTTCCAAACACTGGCTTATGTGGCCCGGAGTTCAAGCTCCCTCTTCTGCAGCAGACGATCCCTGCCCCGTGGCGGAGAGCAGGGGCTCCAGCTGCAGGTTGGACCGGGCCGCCGGTGGCCCAGCCCTTGGGGCCCACAAGAGATGGGCCCGGCCCTCCACCGAAATCCACCGGCGCGGATGCTCGAGGTTTCACAGAAAGCGGCACGGAATTTGCGTAGAACCTGTGCACAGCCCCCGGTAGACTGCGCCGCCTCTAAATGACTTAGGACACCCGACACCAGGAAAGGGGTTACTCTGCTGTAGCCGTAGGGAGTGACAAGAGGAGGGAGCCGCGTGCACGGGATCCACAGTGGCCGGCGGTCAGGTCCGCGGACATGCAGGGCCCACAGTGTCCTCACAGGAGTCAGCTCGCCATTCGTGCGCCTCTCACGCGCTGGGCCCTCATCTCAGGTCTTGTTTGGACGCCGATCTTCACCAGCCTTCCTCTACTACCTTTCCTGCTCGCACAGGTGACCAGGTCGGCTGTGGACCACGGCGTGGTCTCTGCCCTCAGGACGCTTACTGCAAGCCCAACTGGATCCTGCGGAGTCGGGGAGCCGGTTTCTCTGACAGAGGACGGGAGAAGGGAGCTGGCCGACGAAAGGTTCGCCTGGGCCTGTCCCGCCAGGGCCAGATTAAGGAGAGCTCCTTCTGGGTCGCGTTGCCAGATTAGGGAGAGCTCCCTCCGGGCCGCTTTGCGGATTAGGGAGAGCTCCCTCCGGGCCGCTTTGCGGATTAGGGAGAGCTCCCTCCGGGCCGCTTTGCGGATTAGGGAGAGCTCCCTCCGGGCCGCTTTGCGGATTAGGGAGAGCTCCCTCCGGGCCGCTTTGCGGATTAGGGAGAGCTCCCTCCGGGCCGCTTTGCGGATTAGGGAGAGCTCCCTCCGGGCCGCGTTGCCGGATTAGGGAGAGCTCCTTCCGGGTCGTGTTGTGAATGGAGCAGGAAATGAACAGTGAGCAGAGACCACGTCTTTGGCCGCTCGTTAGCTCAGAATTTGAGCTCCAGAAAAAGAGTAACTAAAGCTTTTCCCGTGAGCATGTCAACTCCGAGCAGCTGCTTACGAGCCGGCGAGGAGGCCTGGTGGGTTTTGCTCTCAAATCCCATTATTCTCCTGCTGAGAACAGTGTGTATATGTGTGTGTGTGTGTGTGTGTGTGAGAAACACCGGCCACCTCCCTTTAAGGAACCTGAATCTGAAGTGCATTTCTACGAAAACTTCGTGTAGTTGTGTAATTCCGAGATGATTTTATTCTAACTGACCATTTATTCCTAGCAGGCTATTCAGGCAATATTCTAGGAGTGATTTTCCCATATTTACTCTCTTAATTTTACGCTCAGAATATTCTTTCAGGTGCAAGGGAATGATTAATTTGGCTAATATGTAAAACCTAGAGAATTTTGTATCTTTTCTTACATCCTTGTGCCCATTTCTGATTAATAGGCAGATAGATAATAAATATGAATGTATATCATGAAGTACCGAAAAAATGTTAATCAAAATTCCTTGAGGAAAAGCAATACTTTAGTTCTGGTACTAATTTTAACTTTGGGGTTAAATAATTTTGTTCTTGGCGATCTAACCAACTTGCCTTTCAACTCTGGACAGCTTTTGGTCACAGCATAAACAGGTGCTGTGAGTTGCGCTGCACAAAAGTGTGGCGGTTGGAGAAAGGAGACTCTGCTGCACCCTCCGGGCAGCATCTGCAGGGTCAGGACAGGCGCCCCCCCGCCAGGTCTCCATCCTCCATGAGCTGGGCGGCAGTGCCAATGGTCACTGGGCTGCCCCAGCTCTTGGACACCCTTTAAAAGGGTCTAGTTCCAAGGACGAATTTCTTAAGGACACACAATCTTACACAGATAATTTCAAATAACTCTTTTTTCTTTTTTTCTTCGCTATAAAATAACATCTAAGCATTATAGATAATTTAGAAATGTAAAAATAAAGAATAAAGCAAACTCATCCATTATTCTGTAATCCAATGGTACATTGTTAACATGTTGCTGTATTTCGTGTTTTTTTCCCCCGTTCATATATATTTTAAAAATCTGTTGAGGTTATATGATATGTATTTCCTAAAATACATGTTCTATGGAAATTTAGAATAAAATCTCTCTTCAATATGTGAATTTTAGGGGCTGGGGATTTAGCTCAGTGATTAGAGTGCTTGCCTTGCAAGCACAAGGCCCTGTGTTCGATCCCAGGCACCACAAAAAAAAAAAAAATTCAGTAAATATGTGAATTTTAAGTAGTACTCTAAGTATATAATCATTGTGAAGTAACTATGTGTAAAATAAAGCATTTTTGTTGTTTTTTTCTCTTTAATTGTACAGATAGAAATGACAATGTTTGCCTTTTGTACTTTAGTCCAGTGTCTATTAATTGAACAGTTTCTATACTCAAGGTATCATCATAAATATTTAGGGCATAAAGAAACAAAGAACAACGTTAAGAAGATTCAACCTTCGCCCTCCAGCCATTTACACAGATATACACATAACTAACTACTAGATGAATTAGGTAGTCTTTCATGATAAAAAGAAAACAAAATAAATTTCCAAATGATCATAGACTATAGACAGCTGGAAGATTACAAAGAGGGCTGGTTAGTTGGATCTTGGAATATTGGTTAAGATTTCAAGCAGAAGATGACCGGAGTGGGGTATGGTTGAGGTAGGGCTGCCGTGGAGTAGATGAAGAACTACAGGATTGGAACACCATGAACAAAATCACGAAGAGAAAAAAAGGAAAAAGGTGAAGATGTGTTCAGGCAACTGTGAGCCGTCTCCTGCGGGGAAGAAATGTTGGTTAACGGGTTGACAAGACACAGAGGATGAATTTGAACCCAGACTGTTTAAACTTTCTTCTCTTGCAGGCAGTGTGGACCAGCAGATACTTTAGAGCAAGGACACGAAGTAATCAAGTCTGTGTCTCAGGATACTGTTTGGGAGGCTGGGGTGTTGCTCAGGGCACAGGGCTTGCCTGGCGGGTGTGAGGCCTGGCTGTCAGCCTCAGTGCCATAAAGCAAATCAAAACGAACAAAAAGAATATGACATGGGACCTGTAATTCCTTGAAAGGAGGACATGGCCCCCTGGGCATAGAGATGTGTTCATGTGACTGTTTTGCGAACATTTCATTTTAAAAATATAAACTACGGATACACATTTATTTTTTGTATCCCAAGGTTAGAACTTCATAGAAGAACACAATAATTTCTTGGTATCATAATGTCTAAACTTCCTTGTCATTAGTATTTGTTTCTTGCAAGTCATGGATTGACAATGAAGTATTCATTTTTTTCTGTATACTTTCTTTTTCTTTTTTTCATTAATCTTTCATTCACTCGAAAAGCATTTCTGGACCAACTACATGAGTAGACTGTTGTATAGCGAGCTTTACAGGAACTGTCTTCTGGATGAATTAGGTCAAATTCCGGGCCTGGAAATAGTGTTTCAGTGGGAAAGATTTTGAATATCATTAAAGAAAAAAAATGTTAGTACTTAACATAATCAAATTTGGTTAGTTGAGGTCAATTATCCTGTTTATTAAAAATATTGAAACTCAGCTTTTCCTTATTTGTCTTTCAGTTTCCTTTCTAAAATTTTAAAGTACTCTTCTTTCATTGCATATTAAGTGTTTTGCTTAACTTTGAGTTGCTGAAACCTTTTGAAAATGGAATGTATTTTAGGGTACTCTTTTTGCTTAATGTGGAAAATTAATCTTAGGCGTTCATTAAATTGGCTTTTACATGATCTGTTCTGAATTTTCTCTTCTCAAAAGTAGTTTGGTGTAGGCAGAGGATGTAGCTACTCTTTACTCAAGTAAGTGAGCTGTTCATTATCTGCAAATGGTGTGCAGGAACTTCTAAATTAAAACACCTTTATCTAAAAGGGTTTCCCCTCCCAATGTTTACTTTGGTTTTAGAATCCATTATTTAATTAAACACTCATATTGTATATCCAGCTAATGCGATTCAGTGCAGTTAAATATAAGAAGACATTTACTCAAATCCAAGAATATACTTGAATAGTTATTGATTGCATTAATTGTTTCACCATAACACCTTTCAAATTTGCATATATAGTTTTATATTCTTAGATCTAAATATTCTGCATTCATTCCATAAAGTCTCCTTACATATTCAGAGACCAAAATTTTGCTATTCCATCACCCTTTTCAGAGCAGTGTTAACACTACAAAATCATAACAAACACAAATCTTTAGGAGCTTAACAACCAAGTACTCTCAAATCACTGTCCTGAATTTGAATATTGGTGTAATCTCCCATCGTTTTTAGATGCTCACAGTAGTGTCCTGTCACCTCTACACTTCGTTCCAGGCCTCTTTGACATTACTAATGGGATAAGGAACACAAAGCTTGCCAGAGCCCGGGAAAGTTGGCTGAGTGCCCTGCACCTGTCGGCACTCCTAGTTCCTGCAGGATTTGCCTGCAGTCAATCTGAAGGTCACAGTGGGGCAGATACAACCGTAAGCTGTCAAGGTACCTAATGGTTCTCCGCTTAGCAGAGCTGGTTGAAGTCAAGGATTGTGTAGATGTATTTAACAATTGCATCAGTTAGTCTTTGCCAATTTACCCCAGCCACCTTGAAAATAAGATATCTCTGTCTGTGTTCTATCTATCTATCTCTCTGTCTGTCTGTCTGTCTATCTATGTATCATCTTTAACACTGAGAACAGATACAGGCAAAGTGAAGTAACCAGCACCCTTGGAAGGAAGAATAGATCATATTCTACAGATGGTGCCTCAACTCTGTTGTGGACCGTAGGCAGCATCTTTTCCACATAACCCATTGTTTGTACTCCGGGTTGTCCTCACGTCCACGCTGGAAGCCGCAACCCCACTTCCTAGATCAGCTGGTGGGGGCTGTACTTGCCATCGCTCCAGTCTAACCTCTCCCGCAGTGTGCCTACAACATTCCTGTGACTGCCATGAATGATTCTCTGAGGAAGACCTCATTGTCTCATGGGTAGCCCAGTCCACCTTCAATGGCCACAACAATTAGAAAAGTCTCTTTTAGATTCGTACCTGGCTCCTTGTGCTTTTCCATCACCAGTATTAGTTCATTTTACAGCAGCAATATAGAACAGTCTCCCACGTTGGCTTGTGGGCCATCTTTTCAATGTCTGAAGCAAATTCTACTTCTAGCTTTCTTCCCAAAGTGACTTTTCTCCAGTTTTGTTTGGTGTTGCTATTAAAATGCAGTTTTATTTCCCTAATCTCCCTTTTTTTGTACTGGGAGCTGAACCCAGAGGTTCACATATCCTAGGCAAGTGGTCTACCACTGAAATACATCGCCTTCCTTTTTAATTTACTTATTTTTTTGAGACAAAGTTACTCAGGTGACCTTGAACCTACAATCTTCTTGCCTCAGTTTCCCAGGCAGCTGCATGACCGATCTGCTAAGCTTCCTGTCCCCTGAGGGAAGCAGTGTCCTTCCTCAAGATTCTAGTAACATGCTTCTCATTTCCTTTGGAGTCCTCGCCGAGCAGTCATTGAATGTGTGTGTTTCCACCAACTCACTACCAGCAACGATCTGGGCATCTTATGAAGCCAGTACGTTTTCTCTACCCAGGGAGGCTCATAGCCACATTTCCACTAAATGTCGATTTAAGACAAGACAGTGTTCTTTCAGTGCCCGCCCTCTGCCCAATTCCAAAGCCAAGTCCACATGTTTAGGCCTTTGTTGCACCCGCGCTCTCTTTCCCGGTACAGAAATGGGCCACGCTGTAGGAGCTGGGTGGGGAGAGACTCAGTGTTAGGGCTTGAGCGACTGACAGCGCGGGACGCGAGGAAGCCCTGAACTCTGCCAGCTGCGGGGAGGGGCAGCGGGGCTGTCCTGGGCGAGCTCTCCCTGCAGGTGGTGATGCGGGAATCTGCCTGTCCTTCCCCCCACTGCCACACCAACCCCAGACCTCCTGCGTCTCTTTCTTCACTTTCTTTGAGGACTCAACTCTGTTTCTCAGGCTCTCATCTGACGGGGAGGCCTGACTGCACCAGGACGACTGTTCTTACTTATAGTCCGTTGATTATAGACTTCAGTCACATCTTTAAGAAATACCTTCCTGGTAATTCCCAGATTGGTGATTGATTGTGTGACTTGGGGTTGTAACTACAGGTTCGTCTGTCATTTGTGTCCACCATGCAAAGCCACCTCCTCCTGTACCACCCAGTTGTTACTTGGACATTCAGGTTTACAGGTTTTATTCTCAGAGACATTCGAGGAATCCAGGCAGAGATATTTCTACATAATTGGCTAAAGATAATAATTCTTCAGTTAGCAGCTACAACTTGGCAAATTGAAAACTATTTCCCCACAAGAACTTAAAAATGTTTCATGTACCTTGAATATAAATTTCTCTCTGCTGGAAATGGCAACATCACCTGCCAGGACCCATGAGACTGACATCACTCTGGGGCTTGGTAGAAAGGCAGACTCCAGGGTGCACCCCAGCACACCTAGGCCAGTATCTGTGGGATTTTCTGTTTGTTTGTTTTTGCTTTTTGAGACACGGTCTCGCTATGCAGTTCAGGCTCTCTTCGAACTCACTATGGAGTCCAGGCTGGCCTCAAAGCACAGTGATCCTCCTGCCTCAGCCTCCTGAGTGCTGTGTTTACAGGCAGGCACCAGCATTCCTGTGTCTTAAATCTTCCTATGCTGACTCATGTGCCTACTCAAGTGTGAGAAGCTTGGTCCCAAAACTGTCACCCCCGCTTAGGTTGCTTTTCTCTTTCTCTGCCTCACTCCACATGCCCCGAATACACTCTCCTCCCTGAAACTCTGTGATCACCACACCAGAGTGTAAGAGTTTGTGGCATTTCATCACATACCAGGTGAAAGAGGCGTAAGGTAGAGAGCAATAATGGTCTCAGGATCTATCAAGGGAAAAATGAATGGCGAAAATATAACTACATGAAGTTTTCTAGGACGCTATGAAGACTAAATGAGAAAATAATAAGGAAATGTAACAGATTAGTAGGTAACCAGTGCTAGTCTACAGGCATACTTAATATAAATTTACTGTTCATGATAATTCAGAGGTGATTACTGCTATCTCCATTTAAAAAAAAAAGAAGAAAAGAAAAGGAAACAGAGATAAGGAATTTATTCAGGGGCTCATAATAAGTGTGCATAAAGACTCAGGCACTCAGACTCCAGACCCCGCAGGCTTGTGTACACTGCCTCAAGGTAAATTTTTCAAATTTGTGTAGTAGGCACATAATCAAAAATTATAATTGTTATTTTATTTGAAAAATGTTGCAGAAAACATTTAGGGCACCAATGAACAGAGTTAGGTGCTATTCTAGTTAAAACTACAGTCAGTTCAACAACGAACCTTTCTGAATGTGTGTTGTAGTGGATATTTGAGCTTCTTTGGTCCACTTTCTCCTTAGTAGGAACCCTAATTTTATTTTGGGGATATCGCTTTCTCCCTACCGTCAGCTATTTGGTTAGGATGTGATCAACCCTGTTCCCAGCCCTTTTTTCTAGGGGTAGGTGGGTGACTTGTGCCTGGCTTTCTACAGTGCTCCAATTCCCTGACCACATCACTGGGCCAGAGACGGGCTTGGCACCCGTGTCAGAGGGTGAAGGAGACTGAGTTTGGAAGTTATAAAATGTATATTGCTTGACTGTTTATAATGATAACAGTGCTGGGATTGAGCCCAGCACTACAATGAAAGCGAGGTGGGGTGGGACTGTGGGCACAGCTCAGGGATGGCAGGTTTACCTGGCAGGTGTGAAGCCCCGGGTTTGGGTCACAACTCTACAAGGATAAATAAGTAAACACAATAAAATTATACGAGCACAAGAGTAAAGAAAGAAAGTTAAAGAGGAAAGAGATGAACTGAGAGAGAAGGGAGTCACTGAATCATTTTGAAGAGTTTAAGAAATGACACTTCGGTCTTATCAACTTGGTAATTGAGCAAGGTTTGTGTTTGTGAAGTCGACAACCCAAACAGCTGGATGAAATGTTGTATCCACCTTAAGCCACTATAAATTCAGTAGTGATTGGTTGTTCCCAGCAGGGTCTGTATCTGTGTAAATAGGAAATTTATTGATTTTTTTTTTCAAAAGAGAAGATAGGTGTGAGCTCATTAATTTCTTTTTTACATCAAAGGTTTCTTTTTAGGGATTTTTTTCTTCGTTCAAGGAAATAGTGAGTGAGGGTGTTAATCTGTTTCGCTCTAGCTCTTATTCTCCGTGCGTTTCAGGGTGATAGTAATTACCCAACCGATTAGTAGTGATTCTTTTTGAACTCATTTGTTCTTTCACAGCTCTTGATCGAGCCTGAGATAAGCGCCAAGCTTTCTGGCAAAGGGAAGGAGATTTGGAAGTGCCTTATTGACTAGAACTCCTCATGCAGCTCTTGACTCAGCCTGGTGCACAGAGACCCTCAGCGATGTCACTTTACAGTGTCCCAGACCTGGACATCCAGTATCTGTGCAGGATGAACTTCTGCAAGCCGCGAAGGGCCAGCATGGCTGTCAAGTGTTGCCTGTGACTCAGGCGTGAGTGGAGGGCTTGGGCCTTTGTACTTGTTTTTTAAAGGACAGTTATTCTTCCTAATACCTGGGTTTAATGGTATTTATTTTCAGTCGCTCACAGTGAAATAATTAATTGCACTTAGTATCATACTGTTTTGAATCATAGAGCGAAGGGCACCATGGTACCACAGTGCACACTGATTTTGGTGCCTGTTAGATTACCAGTTGTGATGTGTTAAATAGTGGCTTTTGCTTCAAAATGTCCATGTCCTAACTCTGGAACCTGTGAATGTGACCTTATTTGGAAAAAGAATTGTAGATGCTGAGATGGATCTTGACATGAGATCACCTTGGGTTACCAGGTGGTCACCAAGGCCAACCGCAGCGGTCCTTACAACAAAGAGAAGACAGACAGCGGAGGTCTGGGGGCACCTGAAGAGAGCCCGGAGCCACCGAGGCTGACTGTGCAAGGAAGGTGCACGAGTGCAGACGGAGGACACCGGGTTCCCTGACCCCCAGCCTCCGGCCCAGGGAAGGAATCCTTCTCTGTTGTGTGCAGCACCACGCTTGTGGCAATCTGTTACATTTTAGGAAATGAACATGCTAATTCGAGCCAGAATCTCTGCTCCAGCTCTTGCCTCTACCCAGTGGAGACTCTCCTCTGTTTTTCAGGTTTGCTGAAAACCAGGAGGGTTGTGTCTCTGGGTTTTTTCTGCTCCCACAGATGCGCCATAAGTTCATTGAGGGCCTAGATGCGACACTGCTGGACACAGTGGCTGCAACCAGTGCTCTGGAGATCTACATGCTCCTAAGAACAGTGCCACGGGCCGTGAGACGAGGTATCTCCTGGGGGCGAGGTCTCATTGGCAGAGTCCTGCCAGCGGGCACTTTCCCCCTGCATGCCAGGGAGCCAGAGGCCTCCTGCCGGCCTCGCGCATTTGTGGCTACTCGGGGCCACTTGCCCGGTTTCTGCCCTCTGATGGTCCCTTCCTAGGGAGCGCTGCTCACCTCACCTTTTACCCGCCTGGCCGCCCTCTTGTTCTCTCCTTTGCCCGCTGGCTCCCCTCCGTCCCCGGCTGGGCGCTCTCTGGGCACTTGCCGATCTGCCCGCTGGCCAGCTCCTCGCAGCTCTAAGCTCAAGGGACACAACATGTTGTCCTCGATAAAGCTGCTTCAGACAAACAAACGAGCGAAGGGGCACCGCAGGTAGAGCCGGAGGGCATCTGTCCAGCTTGGGCCGGACTCGGAGTGCACGAGGACAGAGTTTCTCTTGTGACTCGCTAGGTCCACTGTCACCGCGTTTCAGGGCCGTAAAGGAAGCTGTCATTAGCGCAACCGCTCTCCGTGCCCGCGCCCGCTCGTGGCGTCTTTGAGGACAGGAGACTCGCTACCTGCCTGCTTCCGGGGGCCTCGTCCAGTTGCCTCTCCGCACAGTGCAGTCCTCACTGCAGCATTTCGCACCCCGCCGCGGGAGGGCCTGGAGGTCTGGGGGTGGGAGGGACCCGATACTGTGGTCGCCTTTTCATCATCTCCGTTATTATTGTCATCATCATTATTAACTTCTGGTGGCCACAGAATTGCACCCAGGGCCGCTGCCCTTGCCCGGGCTGGGCTGGCCCCCGCGATGCTCCTGCCTCGGCCTCCCGGGGCGCTGGGCTCCCGGGCGTGCAGGGCGGGCGCCCGCGTCCGGGCGTCGCCGGCTCCCGCCCCCGCGGGCTGGGGTCCTCCTCCGGCGCCGCCCGCTCCTCCTCCCGCCGAGCCGCGCGCCGGCCGGAGTTCGCAGCGAGCCGCCCGCACGCAGGTGCCGGCGCCGGGATCGGGTCGGATCGTGTCGGACCGGGACCGGGTCGGCCCGACTCTGCCGGGCCGGGCGGAGCCGGAGCAGGTGAGGGCGCCCGCGGCGGGGCCGAGACCGGACCGCGACCCAGCCCGCGCCGGGGGTCCGCGGCCGCGCTTCCCCGCCCCCTCCCGGCCTCACGCGCTCTGCGGTGCTGACCCGGCCGGACCCGCCGGGCCGCGGGCGCCGCAGGGCGAGGCCGGCGGGCGGAGGGCTGGCGGGCTGCTGTCAGACCCGGGCGCCCAGGGCCGATGTCCCCACGCTCTCTGCGTCGCTATGGTTACCTTAACCTCGGCGGCCTCAGTGTCCTCGTCTTTCGGTGAGCGCGTCGGATTAAGGTAATTTCCGAAGACCTCTTAATAATACCTAAGATGCGTCCCGGTAGAAACCTGTGTCATCCCCGAACTCCTTAGCCTGTGGCAAATACCGCTACTCTCGTGAAACTAGAAGAGTCTGTGTTGGCATCTTAGGTGCATTTATTATTTATGCTTTCAGGAGTTTCCAGCCAAAAGCTGTGGTGAAAGCAAAACATTGTAAAGAGCTTGCGACTGTTTAGATCACTTCCTGTGCTAACTTAAAGATGATGATTCTCTTCAAGCCAGTATTTGCAACATGCAACAGAAACGTGCGGCGTTAGCGTAGCGTGTGTTCTCTTCCAGGATTGTGCATGTGGAGGAAATAAAAACGGTTTTGGAGCAAAACAAAAATTGTACCTTTCCTGTTAACTGTTGCTCCTGAAAAGTGTTTACTACTTTTTAGAATAAGATTGTGTGCAGATTGTTAAGAAAGTGGTTTCAGACCACTTCTGGGCATCTGTAACATTAAGTTCAATATCAGAGATGGCAATTTTAGTAGTACTTTTAGTTGTTTTGAAATGAATTCCAGAAACTAGCAGAGGTTAACTAAACAGATAAACCAGAGATGAAGAATTCACACACACACACACACACACACACACACAGAGTTGGACAAGGATGACAAAGTATCAGTGTACCTTTGCTTCCTTTTTGATTAAAAGCAAATCGTGACTTGTTTAGCACACAGAGAATGATAAATAGGCTTTGGCAGCTACTAGAAACGCTTCGCTGATGGTGTTTTCAAATTACTTGAGATCAAGTGCAAGTTAGGGTAGGCTTTGAGGTGTTTTTAGCTCTTTTTGTTGGTTTTGGCCTGGAATCATAAAATCATCTTTTCCCACCCATGTGCACTTGGTATGCAGTCTGGAGTAGAGTGGATTTGAAGTACCGCTTTATGAACGTGTTTTAACTGATTTTTAATCCCTGCTGGCCTTGGGTGGCCCTTGTGTTCTCTGGTGAAGGAGGTGGTCATCTGCTTTGGAACAAATGTGGAGAGAGCTAAGTACTTTTCTTGTTGATGAGACTCTGGCTTCTCGCTGTGTGGAGAACAGCTGAAACCATGGATGTCTCCGACTACACACGGCCCAGGCCGCCTCACTCACGGCTTGGGGGTGGCGTGTGGGCGGTAGAGGGTCTCTTCCTGGTCTGCAATCTGGGGCATCTCTTCATGCTTAGATCACGATGCTAGGACCAAATGGTTCGTGTTTGTGAAGTGCAGTAACTTTGGGAGGTCTTGGAAATAAAACATAAACATAGCCAGAAAATAAAAGAATTTTCTTGGCAGACACTACATTGCATTCTTTATCCCAAGAGCCAAACACACAGACTAAAACTAAAAACTATGTCTCGTGGAGTTCAAAGGGAGAAAAAAGGCTTAGGGTCCATTCTGATGCTTAAGCCTTCATGTGATTTACAAATTCTGATTTTAATTAAATTCGGAAGGTGCGAACGTTTACCTATGGCTGGACTTAGTACATACAGCCTTTTGGAGTAGTTTCTATTCCAATTTGATCTGCTTATAATTCAGAATATTCTTTCTCACTTTTTATGATTTCATAGTAATATTATCTATTGTCCTTTCACACACATGATCTTGTTAATCTTTACAAAATTTCATCACTTTGACCCATAGCACATATAGAAAGAAATAAATTTATTGGTTGACAAAAAGTATAAGAAATCGTAACATAAGGCAAACATCCCACTAATCATTTCTCAGAAAAGAAAACACTGCTTATACCTAGAAACTTCTTGCTTGTGTCGAGCCTACGAAAAGCCTAGTTTTACCTTTTTTTTTTAAAGAAAAACATGAATACAGTAGGCATTCTTTTGTAGATAGTTTTGCTTAACATTCCATTTATGAATTTAAGCCATTTCTTTTTTTCCTGTAAAGCAAAACATTCTGAAAGAATTGTTTGTAGTCTCTGTTCCCAACTCTTTACGTTTTCTTAACCTCATTGCTATTCAACTTTAGTTTTCCATGGTTTCTAATCACATTTTAGAAGGCAGGTAGACATACCTAACTTCCAGGAGTTGAGAAAGGTCATTTCTCCTCTGTCCTAAAAGTAGAATAAATCTGAAAATACTCATGAGCAGGAATATGTTAGTGATCTATTAGTACCATGTAACAAGTTGCCCCAAAATTTAGTGGCTTAAAACTACAAATATTGCTTATTTTGGATATTAGAAGTTGGTGAATGTGTAGGTCTGTTTTAGGGCTCCGTATTTCTCCTTTGGTCTCTCGGTGTGTATTTGCCACATTGCCTTGATTACTATAGATTTAATAATCTTGCTTTTTTGTTTTTTTGTTTTTTCGAGACAGGATCTCGTTATGTAGTTCAGGCTGGCCTTGATCTCACTGTGTAGCCCAGGCTGGCCTTGCTCTTCCTGCCTCAGCTTCCCAAGGGCTGGGATTGCAGGTGTGTGCCACCATGCCCGGTTTTAATCTTGCTTTTTGATAGAGTAAATCTCCATCTTGCGTTGGAGTTACGGAATGACTGACTACACGCTCTGGCTTGTTACGCTCGTCACCTCCCTTTTCTCTGACAGTCGCCCCGGGGAAGCAATCTAAAAGAGGAGGGTTTATTTGACTAATGATTTCAGAGACCGCACTCTGCGATCTCCTGGCTCCCTTGCGTCTGGGCTGGTGGTGAGGCAGGACGTCCTGGTGCGGAAGTCTCGTGGCAGCCTGGAGCAGAGTGGGGGAGCTTCCCCTTCCCCACCCTCCCAGAGTCCAGGCCCGATGACCGAGCCTTCCACACAGTCAGCCTTTTGCTGGACATTGTAGATCTAACCGTGACACTCGTAGATGTCCACTTTCTGCACAAGACTATGTTCCCCGTTGAGTCGTCTCCATACCTTGCCAAAAATCAGCTTACTGAAAATGTAAGCGTTTATTTCTGGGCTCCCCATTCTACTTCCATGATCTGTGTTTCTGTCCTTCTACCACACTGTCTTGGTTACTGCATCTTTGGAAAAAGTTTTGAAAACGGAGCTGTGAGTCCTGCGCTTTGTTCTGGCATTTGCTTTGAAGGTTCCCTTGTATATTCATTCAGATTTTAGAATTAGCTTGTCGGTTTCTGCACAAAAGACAGCTAGGATTGTGAGTGACATTAAACTGAATCTGAGATCGATTTCTGAAGTATGATCATCTTAATAAGTCTTTTAATTCATGGAATATCTTTCTATTTATTTATTCTATTTGAAAGTCATTTTTTAGTGGGTTTTTTTTTTTTTTTTTTTTGGTGGGGCCTGAATCCAGGGCCTTACCCGTACTAGGTGAGCACTTTCCCACTGAGCTACATCCCCAGCCCCTTTTATTTAATTTTTACTTCGAGACCGGATCTCTCCAAGTTGCTCAGGCTGGCCTTGAACTTATTATCCTCCTGCTTCAGCCTCCTAAATAGCTAGAATAGCAAGGTGTGCCACCACATCCAGCAGATTTAAATATTTCTAGCTTCTAGAAATACCATTTAAATATTTCTAACTTCTATAAAATATCATTTCTAGCTTTTCAATGATATTTTATAGCATTTCATGTGCAAATATTACATTTGCTTTGTTAAGTGAATTCCTGAGTATTTTATTCTTTCTGTTGCTATTGGACATTACTTTTTAAATTATTTTCAGATTTTTCATTGCTTGTGTATAAAAATACAAATTATGGTTGTATATTTATCTTACATTCTGCAACCTTAATGAATTTATTAGTTTTTATGTGTTTTCTTACGGATTCCTCGGTATTTTCTATGTAACAGATCATATTATTAGAGGATAGAGATAATTTCACTTCTTTCTTTTCGCTCTGGAAGCATTTGATTTCCTTTTCTTGCCTGGTTGCCCCGACCAGTGCCTCCAGCGCCATGCTACACCGAAGTGGTTGGTCGGAGCAGGCCTTCTTGTGTGGTTCCTGATCTTCACGGGGCATCGAGTCTTTCAGTCATTAAGGATGATGTTAGCGGGAGGTTTTTCATCTTCAGATCCTTATAGGTTAAGGAATATCCTTCTCTTGTTTGTTGAACTTTTTTCCTTTTTCTAATTTTTATTAGTCCATGTTTGCAGGGCATAACGACTGCATTCACCCCCGAGAGTTGGTACATGTATATAATATGACTTTTTAAGGCCATAAAATGGTATTGAGATTGTCAGACGCTTTTCTATTGAGATAATAATGTCTTTTCTTGAGGTGCATTACATTTACTGATTTTTGTATGTTCAAATCAACCCTGTGTTCTTGGGCTGAATCGTATTTGGGTGTAGCAAACCTGTTTCACGTTGCTGGGGTGAGTTGGTAGTATTTTTGCATCTAGTTCTACCATGATGTCCTTGTCTGGCTTTGGTGTCAGAATAGCTTTGACCTCATAGGATGGATTGGGAAGTGTTTACAATGCTTGATTTTGGATAGTTGTATTTTTCACTAGTAACCTTGTTGATGTTTCCAATGCATTAGAAAACTTACATGTAAATACTTCTATATTTTCCACCTATCCCATTCTTCATGAATAATGACAGTTTTCTTTCTTCTTTTGTAATCTTTTCACCTTCTTCTGCTTCGTTTGCTGTGCTAAGTGGTCCTTTAGTGTAATGTCCAAGCCCAGTGCTTACAGGCGCAGCAGTCCGCCACGCAGAGCCCTGCCGGCTGTTGCTTTGGCAGATAAGACTTTTGGGGGTTAGCAAATCCCCTTCTGCTTCTGTTTTGCATATAGTTGGTAGTCATAATTGAGTGCTGACTTACCAAATGGCTTTTTATGCTTACTGATGTAATGAGACACCTTTTCTCCTTTAGTTTATTAATGTGGCTAACTAAATTAGTTGTTTTTAAAAATATTAACTCACACTTGCCTTGACGAACGACTCACCCAGGATTCATGCGCTCATGTTCCCTCTTCATCCATATCGGTCTTTTGTGAGTTTGTTCAGTCTCCTCAGAGTTATATTAATTTTGTCTTTTCAAAAACCAACTTTTTATTCATTGATTCTGAAGCTTGTGTGTTTGTTTCCTATGTATTAGTTTTGGTTCTTTATTATTTCTTACTTTCTGCTTTCTCTGGACTGCATTTTTTTCTGTTTAATACTTAAATGAATGTTCTATTAAAGGTTGTATTCTAACTGCTTGTAAAAGAATAATAGTACATCATTATTCGTCATTTTTCTTTTTATAAGTATTTATGGCTCTAGGGTTCCCTTTATTTACTTGGTTGTCTGTATGAATAAGTTTGAGATGATGTGTTCACTTACAATCTAAAACATATTCTGACTTAATTATTTTTTGCCAAGTGACTTAAAGTACTTTTCCTAATTTCCTGGCATGTGACATTTGTGCAGTTGTAATTTTGCTACTTATTTCTGTCTTGAAAACGCTGATCAGAGAAGGTGAATTTTATTTATTTGTCCAACAAATATGAATCGAGCACTTACTCCTGGTTTAGCATTATTCTAAATATGGAACAGAGCAGAGAGCATCTTCGTCCTTGTCAAACATAACAGGGGCCAGAGAACAAGCAAAACTAAACATGCTGGGCAAGCAAATTATGGCATATATATCGAGAGGTGATAGGCACTACAGAAAGAACAAAATAAGGTAAAAGAGGCCAATAAGAGTTAAGGGAAGGAGGGGAGAGAGAGAGAGAGAGAGAAGAAGGGGAGAGAGAGAAGCTGCAGGGGCAGAGAGAAAGAGAGACGGAGAGAGAGAATATGAGAGTGAGAGGACACAAGTCCAAGTGAAAGAGTGAGTGACCATGTCCTACCCTCGGTCAGTCACTTCTGTAAAGTTTGTAGGGGTGTCATATAAGTGTCTGTGTTTGATACGTAGATTGGGCCAATAGAGACTCTCAGGAGCTTCTGTAATGCTATTGTAATAGGCTTCAAAGATGTGAAGTCATGTTTAAAAACAGCTGTTGCCAAATACCTCTTTTGTGAAGGCAGAGGAAAATTTAGTTTTTCCCAGAATTATATTTTCTTGTTTCACTTTGAACAGCAACTGTTATTTGGCAGTCTAAATGTATGAAAATTAAGAATCTATAAACATGAGATAATCAAACAATTAGATTTCTGTGTGCACCAGCAGAACTTCTGAACCAGATTGGTCCATGTTTCACAGATGAAAATGAAAATAAATTCTGCACATACATAGACACACATACATACAGGTATGCATATGTGTGCATTATATATTTTTTATATTTATATATAAACAGTGAGAAAACGTATTGGCACACATATAAACACCCATTAATTATCATTGCTACAATATGGTAAGAGGTTATCTCTTAAAATTATGGCACGTTTTCATATCAGAATTATCTGGGAGGTACTGGGCATTTCTCCAGTGACACAGATGTTGTGCAGTACTACTGTGTGTCACAAGTCTGATTTGGGGAAGAAAAGGCTTTCTCACAGCACCAGTAGGTTGTAAAAATGTTGTATAAAAATAGTCTATAAAATAGGCTATAAAGAGCAGTAATGAGGGCAAGTGGCTCTTTGACTAACCTGATTCTGAACTTGCGAATTGGTTCTTACGCAGGAGTCCTTGGGGCCTTTGCCCCATCCTTTGTTGACCCTTCTGCTGACCAGGGGCTCCGCAGAAATCTCTTACAATGCTGCGAAGTACTCTGTATTCCTCCCCATTCTTCAAGGGCAGTGTTATGGTTCAGGTGCAAAATATTCCCCACAAATCTCGGGTATTCAGAGGTAGGACTTTCAGAAAGGTGATTGGATCATGAGAGCTTCATCTTTATTAGCAGATTAATTTGTTGATGAGATCACACTTGATGGCATTATTGGATGGTAACAGAAATTGAAGAGGTGGGGCCTCGTTAAAGGGAGCGGGCCATGGGTGTGTGACCTCAGGGCCTATATCTAGGCTTTGGGCCCTTCTGTGGATCTTTTCCTGTCTCTCTGCTCCCTAGCTGCTATGGGGTGAGCAGCTCTCTTCCACCACACCCTTCTGCCATGATGTTTCTGCCTCTCCACAGGCCCAAAGCAGTGGAACCCATGGACCGAGGACTGAACCCTTTGCAACCATGAGCCAAAATACACTTTTCCTTCTCTAAGTTGTTTTTCTCAGGTATTTGGTCATAGAGGAGAAAATGTCACTAACACAGGCAGTTAAATATCTACTTTATGGAGTCTTTAATGATTTTTAAACTAGAGGTGACTCACTCTTTCTGACTTCTTGTAATTCTTTAAATCTAAGACACCGTGGATTTTTAAGATGCACTGTTTTTTAAATAACATTGACTTCTTTAAAAATTCTACCTATTTAAATATTTTGCAATATTCTCTCCTTATTTAGATCTTTCGTTCTATGCTTATTGAAAGAGTTCCTTTAAAGTTATTAAGATAAGAATTTATTTAAATTGTATCATTCTTATAAGAAAAGTATGAATCAAGTATTTTGGTTAAGGACTTCTTTTCATAGTTAAAGTTTGTTTTATTTACTTGCTTTTCAACTCAGAGCTTGTTGATAACAGTATTTTTCCAAATAATGTCATACTCAGGGCTATTAAGAACAGTGATGCTGCAGTTCAAAACAGAATGCCTCACTGTCGCTTCCCAGAATGTTCCAGGAATAGAGATTAAGAAGAGTCTTCCTTCTTTTATACAGATGCTTTAATTATTTAATTTGTTCAGAATTAGGTCATGTTTTATTTGGTTCATATTTACATCATGACTTTCTTTTTTTTTTGTTTTTAACGTCATGACTTTCTGTAAAGAGTTTTCCAATTAATTTTCTTATTGGGAAAGAATGTGTGGCTCCCATCATCTCCTCCTTCATAGTTTTCAGTGTTCTACTTATTCTCTGTATTTTTTAGAATCCATTTTTCCAATCATTCTTTTGGTGTGTTTTGAAGCCTGTGATTTCATATTCTAATTTGGACTAGTGACTTCATTTTGAACTCCCCGCCCCTCCACCTCGCCTTCATGTTTCCCAGCCACATCACCTGTCACCTTGCCTTTTGACTGGGTGCCAGCTGTGTCTAGCTGCTTTCTGATCTCTTTCTTCTCACGCTGCAGACCCATCGGCTGGCCTGGGCCTCATGCTTTCCTGAATCTACACTTCTCCTTGTTTAGCTGTGGGGCATGGGGGGCAGATGAGCTCTAGGAACTCAGGATACAGTGGCAGCTGACCTGGGGGTTTCGTGGCATGCACAGTCCTGGGATGGGGTGGGCTGTCTCCTCCAGGGCGATCCCTCTTGGCATCTAGGCTTTGTTTTTCTAGCTGGTTCTCTGGCCCACACTGAGGTTCTCTGAACTACCCAACAGTCTTTAATAAATTCCTTTCCACTTGGCCTGATCAGTATTCATTTCGATTGTCCATTGCTCCCCTAACAGCTACTGGGTGCATTTGGTTGCTGTGCTTTGCTTATGAGGCGATAAAGAAGTTAGGTGTTGCAGGCACAGAGCAGACTGCCCGCCCTTTTAGCCCTGTGTCGTCCTCCTCTTCGCCACCAAGAGCACCTTCAGGCTTGTTGCGTGGATGGCAGCCTCCCCCGCGTACCTGAGGCTGGCTTGCTTTATTCTACCCGCTTGCCTTGGCTTCATCTTCCAAGGATTTGCTACGTCTCTCTTCTGCTGCTGGTCCTTTCCTCATTGTCCCTGTTGTTGTGAGCTAAATGACTTCCTTTACTGTAATTCTGAAGACGTCTCAGGAGGAAGCGAAGCTCTCGTCTGTACTGTTTGAATCTTAAGTCTGACACCCCATTGCACTGTATTCATGTTGGCATAGTAATTTGACATGTACAAACACCATAGAATAAATTAATTTTTATATTCCTAGTACTTTGTGCAGTAATTTACATTTGTTAAAATTCAGTTAGTACAGAAATGAGTCAGTTTATGTACAAATTTTAAGTTTCTGTGTAGGTGAGATGCAACCTGCTGACTCATCTTTCTTGACTTTGTGACATCGAGATCTATGAATCATAATTTATCTTTCTGTGTTATTTTAGGAACTAATTTCTGACAAGATGGCACCTTGAGAGTCATATCAGAGTTATAATACTTAAAATTATGTTTTCAAAGTGAAAAATGCTTATGCTAGGATAATGGAGCAGTTTTTTTCAAAAATTTAAAAAGTAATTGAAATCTTTAATAGCGGTTTGATGGGAATAACATGACCAATTTCTACTCTACATGAAGAAACAAAAGTAAATGTACTTCACATTATAAGATTACTAAAAATAGGTCAGCCTTCATTTATTTTGTTAAATTTTTGACATTTCAAGAAATAGTCTTTTTCATTTATATTTAAATAAAATGCTTGAATGCTGTTATTGAAGAGAGATGGATTCTTCTCTAACAGAAAGAAAATGCCAAAAAGTAGGGGCAGATGGGGCTCATTGGGTTCGTTCATCAAAGCAACAGAATTGTCAGAATTGCTTTCTTTGCTCATAACATTTTCTACAAGCTCAGAGACTTTTCGAGATCATCAGAGCAAGTT
Organism: Hystrix cristata; assembly: GCA_004026905.1. NCBI lineage: Eukaryota > Metazoa > Chordata > Mammalia > Rodentia > Hystricidae > Hystrix > Hystrix cristata. Next base: position 39,184 of record PVJO010006073.1, on the reverse strand, counting down.
GTAAATCATTTTTTTTCTTTCCAGTCACTTGCGCAAACACTAATTGAAACTGTTTGGTTTTATATTTAAGGACACTTGATAGATAAAAATAACACAAATAATGATCCACAATAGAAATTAAACAGTCTGATCTTCCTCTGAAAATATAATATGATCATCTAGTGGAATATAGATTTAGATTTTTCTTTTGTTTAAAGTTCATAGTAATTGAAGGGTTAGTCATATATTCAGTGTGCTTCTATGTTTGGATTATTGCCTGCACACTCAGAAATCATAGACATATCATCTACATCAGACTATGGACAAATCTTTCTACACTTTGTAGAAATTTATTCAAATATTTCTGTATTTTAACATAGGTTTTCTGAGTTCCTAAATAACTGACAAAAGTGCATTAAAAAACACCAGGATGGCTATTATCTACACAAATGATTCAACAAATATTTACGAAATCTATGATGTTCCAGAGAATGTATGAAAATATTTGCTTTTTAAAAATCAAATATAGATGAGAAACACTGTGTGTTCTTTTCTATGTTCCGATTAAATTTTATTGCACATGGAACACTATGTTCTTAAATAGGAAGTGAACAAACAAAATGCACAGCATTTTTTCTAATGTGTTGTTTGCATACAAATAATTTACCAAATTCAAGAGGTAATTGGGGTTCCACCTAAGACCTTGATGAATGATCTCCCTGCAGAACTCAATTCAGGGGAAAGACTCAGGGGTTTTAGTGACTCGGAAGAACTGTGGTGAATAATTGAAATGTAGGAATGGCCACAGAAGACGTGTTATTATTTCTGAAAAGCAGGGTTACAGATACAGTATGATTGAGCTGTTTTTAACAGACACCCACCACTTTTGTTTGCTCTGCAAGGTTGGTCATCAGTGTATGTTTATGAGTTAGTTTGCTTCGGAAGTGGAAACATGGAATACACTGCTCACATCTACAACCATAATAATTACAATACCATAATAATTACAATAATTTATTATAGCTATAAGGGGAATTTGCTTATTGTGTTAGCTCTCTGTTGCTGTGACAAGTACCTGAGAATGTACTTAAAGGAGAAAGGTTTATTTTAGCTCATGGCTTCAGAGGTGTCAATCCATGGTCACTTGGTTCCAGCGCTCTGTGCCTACGGTGAGGTAGAGCATGATGGTGGACTGTCATGGTGGAGAGGGCACGGTGATGAATGGGGTGAGAAATCAGTGAATTCTGCAATTGCATTAAGCTCTGGTTTTGCACTTGTTGTCTTAGGAAGTTAATCAGGAAAAATGCCTTACTTTTGTTAGTGTTAGGATTATTTATACACTGGTACCTTGGTTCACGAACTTGATCCTTTCCACGATTCTGGTCAAAAACCGAGTTGGACAAGAACTGAATCAAATTCAGTGCTTAGGTTCAGTGTTGACTTTTGGGGAAGTTTGATTCTGTTCTTGTCCAGTTTGGTTTGCAACCAGAATCATGGAGAGAATTGAGTTTGTGAACCGAGGTACCACCCTACTTTCCCCCAAGCTGTTTTAAGTACTCCGAATTTATTCGGTTATAACAAAGTTCACAGCAAATTATGTCTCATAGAGAATATGTTCAAATTATTGGTGTTTGTCTTATTACAATTATTTTTCTCACCCTATCATTGGCTTTCTCTTTGCCTGATTTTTCTCAAAGTTTTACATTTTGTATCATTTTTCTGTATTGTTTTTGCTTCTCTAAACCTCTGTATATCCTTTTGTTACAACTTAGGGTACACATAAATATTTCTTGCATTGAATTGGTGTGAGATGGCACCTTTCACAGCTCTTGAAGGTTGTGTTGATGCCCTAGTTACACTTGTGATTGTTTCTCTGTTATATAAGAATGAAACATGATGCAAGAATTCAGACCATCAGAATAGAGTTTGTGTTTTGAGTGGAACACTAAATAAATGAGTGGTTGTCTTACATAAAGAAAACAGCTGATCTTTTTAATCACTTAGGTTAGTTGAGTTAAATGTGAGTTAAGTCAATTTTTGGACTGAATTATTAGTTATTAGTTGTATCAAAGCAGTTCAATGGTATGTTGTACCTATGACACATCCTGATTATGAAACTAGCTCTTGAGTTAATTTCTTAAGAATATTTTATATCAGAAATAGGTAATATTAAAAAGCAGGGGGAGATTTGCACGTATTAATGTGATGAAACCATAATGATTCCAAGCACCAAACCAGTTTCTAGAGATCCTAATGAAATGTTGTGAATCAGTGTATAAATGTGATGGCTATAGATCCCAGAGTGGCAGAGACTAAGTGGCAGTGCTCAACCACCAAAGATAAGCTGGTGAATTTACCGTGCGGGACAGCAAAGGCAGAGCATCGATCAGACTGGTCTGCCTCGAGAGGACCTATGACGTTAGCTAACTAATCATGGTGTTCCTGGAATGAAATAGATAAGAAGCCTACTAAATCTTTACTGGATTTTTATAAGCAGAAAATTTTCAAGGGAAATGAAGAAAACTCTTCCTCAGATTATAACAACAGAAAATCACAGCCCTTCACCCAATTCCTAGACTTGAGCCAGTGTGCAGACCCCGAAGCCTTGAGTGAAGGGCTGGCCAGGTCTCTCTGGGAAGAACTTGCACACTACAAGAAAGTTCCACTCTCAATATTTTCTCCCATTCTTCCCCAAAGGGACTTCTGGACTTTTACCAGGGTAATTGTACACTGGGGAAAACACAATGACCGGACATTTCAGGGTCTACTGGACATTGGTGCTGAACAAACACTGATTCCAAGAGGCACAAATCATCATTGTGGCTTTCCAGTAAGAGCAGGGGCCTATGGAGGTTTGATGATCAATGAAACTCTAGCCAAGGTCTGACTCATGGTGGGTCCAGTGGGTCCCTGAATCCGTCCTATGGTCATTTCCCCGGTTTCAGAATGCATAATAGAGAGAGATATACTTAGTACTTGGGAGAATCCTCATACTGGTTCCCTAACCTCTAGTGTGAGAACTGCAGGATGGGAAGAGCCAAGCAGAAGCTGCTAGAGTTTCCTCTGCCAGGAAGAATAGTAAATCAAAAATGATACTGCATCCGTGCGTGGACTGCAGAAATTAGCGCCACCCTTGAGGACTTGAAGGATGCGGGGGCAGGGGTTCCCACCATTTAACTCTCCTAGTGTTTGGACTGTGTAGAAGACAGATACCTCAGGTAGTGACAGTGGGTTACTGTAAGCTTTAAAAAGTGGTGACCTAAATTGTAGCTGCTGTACCAGATGTGATTTCCTTGCTTTATCAGATTAACAGATCTCCTAGTACCTAGCATGCAGCTACTGATTTGGCAAATCTCCTTTTCTTCATACCCGTCCATACGGCCCACCAGAAACAATTTACTTTCACCTGGTGAGGCCAGCAATACACCTCCAATGTCTCACCTCGGAGTATATCAGCTCTGCAACCCTGTGTCACGACTCAGTCCACAGTGACCTTGATTGTCTTTTTCTTCCACAAGGCATCACATGGTCCGCTACAATGAGGACGTTATGTTGATTAGACCAAGTGACCAAGAGGTAGCAACTACTCGTTGGGAAAGCATTTGCATGTCAGAAGATGGGAAATAAACTCAAATAAATTGAAGGTCTTTTTTCCCCAGTGAAATTTCTGGGTCCAGTGCTGTGGAGCATGCAGAGATCTCCCTTCTAAAGTGAAGGACAGGTTGTTGCATCTGCCCTTCATAAAAACTGATTTTTATTTTAAAATAAAATATCTCAGAATCACCGACAGCCAAGAAAGCAGCACAACATCGAGTGGGTCTGTTTGGATTTTGGAGCCGACACATCCCTCACTTGGGTGTTCTGCTTTGGCACATTTACTGAGTGACTTGGAAACCTGGTTTCGAGGGGTGCTCGGGTCAAGAGAAAGCTCTGAAGTGGGTCCAGGCTGCTGTGTAGGCTGCACTGCCCCCGGACCGTGACCCGCAGGTCCGGTGCTACTTGAGGTGTCAGTGGCAGGTCGAGGCGCTGTGTGGCGTCTCCGGCAGGCCCCCTTGCTGAATCACAGTGGAGGATCTTAGGATTTTGGAGCAAGGCTCTGCCGTCATCTGCAGACAAAGGGGAGTTCTCTGCCTCTGAGAAATGGCACTCACTCGGCCTGCTGGCCTGCTCCTGGGCCCTAGTGGAAACCAAATGCTTGACCCTGAGCCTCCAGGTTGCCAGCGGCCTGAGCTGCTCATCATGACCTGGGTTTTATCTGATCCGCTGGTCATAAAGTTGGATGCGCACAGCAGCAGCCTATCATTACATGGAAGTGCTGCGTCCACGGTCGGCTTGAGCAGGTGAGGAAGGTACATGTAAATTACCTGAAGAAGTTGCCCAAACGCCCTTGGCTCCTACTCTGCTTGGACCTGAGGGACAGTGGTGAAGGAAAATCTTCACAGTGGACAGCTCTCTCTTCAGCCAGTGCATCTGGTTAGGGTTAGAACTATTTTGCTCGGAAGAGAAAATGTCCAGATGTGCCGTTATATACCGATCCGTGCACTGTACCCGCCAGTGGTCTGGCCAAATGGTCGAGGACTCGGAAGGAACTTGACTGGAAAATCAGTGACGAAGACATCTGGAGAAGAAGTACTGTATGTGGACGAACCTCTCCTTTAAGTTTCAGGTGTTGGGTGTTTTGTCCCAGGGATGCAAAGCAACCGATACAGGTGTCATACAAACGGGATTTGCAGATGTCGCTGTGGTTAGAGCATGGTGATTCCAAGCATGGAACCGATTTCTAGAGATGCTAGATGGAAGGTGTGATGAGAGTTATAAAGAACAAAAATCTCACAAATAACAGTGTGAAAAACAAATATACCGGACTACAGATTGTTTATATTCATCTCTTTTTCTCTTAAGTGTATGTAAGTTGTAAAATAACTAAATCTGCCCTTCTTTCTATTTACTCATCACAAGGGCCGGGGATTTAGCTCAGTGGTTAGACTGCTTGACTCGCAAGCATGAGGCCCTGAGTTCAATCCCCGGTACCGAAAAAAAAAAAAAAGTTTATTTACTCATCACTTGGTGCCATTTCTCAGGTGAGTTGTGAGATGTATATGTCACTTAATAATTATATATTATTTGTCAGAAAGCTAATTTTTATTTTAAAATAAAATGTCTCAGAAGCATCAACAGCTCTGAAAGGGGCTGCAGAGACCAGCCTCTGATTTGCAGATGAGAACGCAGAGGTGGACAGCATTGAAATTGGAAGACCTATAGCCGATTATTGGGGCAGCCTCGAGCAACACGCCAGACTCCTGGCACAGAGTCTGCTGCAGCAGTGTGGTAGGGTGAGCCCCTCAGTTTGAGATCATAAAAAAAAGAGTGAAACATCAAAATCACATGAGTCCAAGCCCCATACATTAAAGATTGACTCCTGTTCTGATTCATGATGTAGCAGCACAAATAATCTTATGTGATGTATTTCCAATTGAGCAGAATTCATGGAAAGGCTTCTTCCTGGGATTTGGCTCTGTCGTCATGAGGCTCCCTGGGACTTATTCTACTAACTCTTCAATGTGCATATTGCCTGGCCTGCAAATAAATAATAGGTTTCCAAAAACATTTCAAAAATTTTTCTATTCTTTATTGGAAATAAATATGTCATTATCTGTGTATAATCATTTGTCTTGGTAGTATCCTATGAAAGATAAAGATTTTAGAAAATAAGAAGAATTTAAGTGTGAAGTTTGAGCACAAAAACAAAGATGAAGACAATGATATCAATGGTGTTAGAGCAGCAGTTACATATTTAATCAACATTGTGAAAACTTTTTGTTTAGTTGAAAATTCAGCCTTATCCTGTGATGCTTGTCTTGGTATTTATGGAATGAAGGAAGACTGAATGGTTTTTCATGGCTTGTATTTTAACTACGTAAGACAGTATGTGCATAGCAGTAAGTCTATAACAATTTAATAGGATTACTTCTGTTGCAGAGGATTATAATTTAAGGACATATTTGCAATTCTTTTTTATTTCTTACAGACAACTTGTATACATGTGTTTTCCTATGTGTGTGTTTTTGTTTTAGGTTTACTAAAATCTGGTGCATGTCTCTGAAGAAAAATGATTTGTCAAACATTCTGTGTGGCTTTGTTACATTGCGGTAAGTTATTCGCTATTTTTGTTTGAAGTGAAGATTTTGCTCTTACAGAATATTCTTTTCCCAGTTTGGAAGGCTCATACATGCTCATGATTAAAAATGCAAACAACAAAAGTATAAATGCAAAAGTGAAAACCTTTTCCAATATCCTAAAAATGACACAGTAGTGTATTTTTACAGAATTTTAACACACACGGACACACACCCTCATATCTATAGTTGCACACATTTTGTTTTGCATGTTGCTTTTTTCCATTTAGACTTTCCATTTATCATGACAGTTTTCCTTTTCAGTATTTATTGATGTACTTCTTTGTGTAGTAGTCAGATGACAATGTATCACATAAATGTACCTGATCGATTCTTGATCAATAGGCATTCTTTTTTTTTTAACAGATAACACTGCATTGAAAATCAATATAAGATATGTATCTTTGTATAGTTGGAAGATAGATGAACTCCAAGGGGGAATTTCTGTATTGACTAGTGCGCACATTTTTGGATTTGATACTGGGAAATCTCCTTCCAAAGCTTTCTATCCTTTGTGTCCCAAGAGACCTATGTGAGAGTGATTCCTTCACATTTCCGCCAGAGATGAGGTTACTATTCTTTGTCCTGTTACCATTCTTCACTTTTTGGCATTTCATTTCAGTTTTATTTATTTGCTATTTGTGAGACTGAGCAGTCCATAGACCACTGATATATCTGCTGTGATTTTCTAGATTATATATTTTCACCTGTTGTTGGGTTTTATTGGTCTCAATTGAATTTTAGAAATTTCTAAAATGTAATAGATATTTAGTCCTGTATTAGGGCTCTCCCGAGAGCAGAGCCAACGAGAGCAAGGCATTTCCTATAAGGAATTGGGGTGGGTAATGATGAAGGCTGAAAGCCCCCAGATCTGCAGTCAGGAAGCTGGAACCCAGGAGGCCAAGGGTGCAGTTCTGGTCCAAATCCAGAGGACTGAGAACCAGCGTGGCCGAGAGCGCACATTCCTTCCGGAGACCCAAGAAGTACTGACATTCCACTTGCGGTCAGCGCAGTGAGGCCCGGGAGTTCCCTCTGCTGCAGACCTTGATGAGGTGGTCCACACCTCAGACACATCTGCAGATGCAGATGTTCTCATCCGGGAACAGCCTACAGACGCACCCAGAAAGATGTCCAACCAACATCTGGGCATCTGCGGGCCCTGTCAAGTTGACATACACAGTGGACTCTCATAAGCCTTAAAGATGTGCTGTCTTTGCAGATATTTTCTCACTACCCATTATTTGCTTTTTGACTTTATTTTCTCTTACAGTACGGAAAAAAATATGTACACACTAATACCTATATACACACACTCAGAAGTAAAATAGAATGGCACTTAAGTATTTTGATTTTATTTAGCATATGTAGCATTATTAAATTATAAATAAATATATATACATATATATCAGGTGATAGTCAAACATCTACTTTATATTAGGAAGCTGTTTACTGGATGATAAAGTTGAAAATAAATGATTGTGACACAGAGTGATGGGTTTATTCTCAAACAGAATAGTGATAATGTTTTAAATGTTATTTGCCATTGTAACTCTGGAAAGTGATGGCAAGTATTGCTCTCAGGGGACGTTATCAAGGCATGGTGTTAGCATTGGAAACTGCCACCTTGAATATTATCAGAATGCTTTAAGGAATTAAGTGGCTGGGCATCATGGCATATGCCCACAATCCTAGTGTTCTCTGAGACTGAGGCAGGAGGATTGCAAATTGCAGCTCAGCCTGGGAAACTTAATGACACTCTGCATCAAAAATAAATAAAATTTTACCAAGAGCTGAGGCTGTAGGTTAGTGTGGAGACCCTGGGTTCAATCCCTAGTACCTAGACAAACCAACCAACCAAAACAAAGAACAAAAAGATAAAGTCATTAAATGTACACCTCTCCTTCCGCCCACCTGTTGCAGGGCTGCCTTGTAAGAAAGTGTCACATGATCTTTGATTGCCTTGTAAGAAAGTGTCACATGATCTTTGGTTGCCTTGTAAGAAAGTGTCACATGATCTTTGACTGTCTTGCTTTATTAAATCCTACGAGCTATAGCAATCTTACATTTGCAATTAGTCACACGTTGTCAATAACCTGTTTAAAACAGAGAAATCTAGTTTATTTTTCATTTTTTTCTGTTTTCAGTTCTTTTTCTTCAAATCTACTTTTATTTAAAATATTCACATAAGAAATTATTTGTATTTATCATGTACAATATGATGTTTTGGCATCAGTGTATGTCATGCAATGGTTCAGTCTAGCTAATCACCGAGTGCACTGCCTCATACAGTTAGCATTTTTTTTTGTTTGTTTGTTTTTTGGGTGTTGGGGATCAAACTCAGGGCCTTGCCCTTGCTAGGCAAGCACTCTACCACTTGAGTTAAATCCCCAACCCTGAGTTAGCATTTTTGTGGTGAGAACATTTAACGTCTCCTGTCAGCATTTTCACCAGTCCAACATATCATTATTAACTATGCTCCCCATGCTACAGTTAGACCTTTGGACTTCCTCCTCTCTAGTTTCGATGGACATCTCCCCAGCTTCCTGTCCCTCGGAACCACTCCAGCCTCTTGTAACCACACGTATGCTTGACTTCTATGAGACCCACTTGTGGATTGCACACATAAACGAGATTGTGTGGTATTTGTCTTACTGTGTTCAGCTTACTTCCCTTAGTATATTGTCCTATACATACACAGTGGACCCTCATAGGCCTTAAAGGTGTACTGTCTTTGCAGATATTTTCTCACTGCCCATTCATCTGCACTGTTCAAATGTCAGGTTCATCTGCACTGTTGCAAAAGTCAGGTTTTCCTTCTTTTTATGGTTATATGATGTTCCAATATATTTTTTCTTGGACCCATTGGTTGCTCAGGATCATGTTGTTTAATCTCCATGTGTTTGTGAATTTTCTAAAGTCTCTCCTATTGTTCATTTCTAGTTTTATATTATTGTAGTCAGAGAGGACACTTAATGGGATTTCAGTCTTCCTAAATTTGTTAAACTTGTTTTATGGACTGACATATGATCTGGCCTGGAGATTGTCCCCTGTACAGTGGAGGAGATTTTGTGTTCTGCAGCTGTTGGGTGGAATGTTTCGTATATATCTGTCAGGTTCATTTGGCCTGAAGTGTAGTTTAAGTCTGTTATTTCCTTGTTGATTTTTCTGCCTGGATGAGCTGTCCAGTGCTAAAAGTCAGTGCTGAAGTCTCCTAGTCTCACTGAACTACAGTCTATCACTCCCTTCAGGTACATTAATATTTGTCTATTTCAGTTCTCTGATGTTGGGTGCAAATACACTTACAATTATTAATCTTCCTGCTGTATTATCTTTTATCTTTACAGTTCTTTTTTTTTTTTTCTTGTGTTGGGGCTTGAACTCAGGTCTTTGTGCTTGCAAGGCAAGCACTCTAACCACTGAGTTCAATCCCCAGCCAATCTTTACAGTTTTTGACTTACAGTCTAGTTTTTCTGATATAAATATACCTGTTCCTGATCTGTCTTGGTTTCCATTTGCATGGAGTGTCTTTTTCCATTCCTTCACGTTCAGTTTGTGTGTCTGTTCTTATAGGTAAAGTAACTCAATTTCTCTCTCCCTACTTCTTTTTCTGTCTCTTCCCAGTACCAGTAATTGAACCCGGGGCCTCACACATGCTGGGCAAACACTCTAGCACTGAATTACATGACCAGCCCTTTCTTGTTATTTTGAGACAGTCTCACCAAGTTTCCCAGCCTGGGCTCAAACTTGTAATCCTTCTGCCTCAGCTTCCTGAGAGTAGCTGAGACTACAGGTGTGCACCAACACACCTGGCAAAATGAGTTTCTTGTAGGTAGTGTATAATCTTGTTTTAATCCATTGAACAACTAATTGTCTCTTTTTTGGCAAATTTAATCCACTTGCATTCCAGCTAATTATTGATAGTATCATTTTCTATTTGTTTTCTGGTTGTTCTTTTGATTATTACTTCCTTTCTTACTGTCTTTCTTTGTGGTCAAATAATTTTTCTCTGGTGGTATATTTTGATTTTTTGATTTTTATTTTCAGTGTATCTATTATGGGTTTTTTCCTTGTGGTTACCCTGAAACTTACAAAAAGTAGCTTAGAGTTATAATAGGTTTGTTTAAACTGAAAATATCCTAATTTTGATTTCAAAAACCCTGCACTTTAATTTCACTCCTGTCTCCACATTTTGAATTTTTAATGCGACAATTTACATCTTTATTGTTGCATGTCTCGTTATTGTGCTTATTATTTTTAAGTTTTATCTTTTAACCTTGCAAAAGATGTAAGCAATTTAGCCCCCCCATTCCAGTTTTAGAGTATTTTAAGGCTGACCAGTAAGGTTTATACTTTCATGTGCTTTCATGTTACTCACTAGAGTTAGTGTTATTTTTTCAGCTTGGAGAACTCCCTTTAGCATTTCCTGTAAGACCGGTCTGGTGGTGATGAACTCTCCCAGATTTTGTTTGTTTCAGAAAATCTTTCTCTCTCATGTCTGAGGAACAGTTTTGTTAGGAACAGTGTTCTTAGTTGGCAGGGTTTTGTTTTGTTTTGTTTTCCTTCAGCACATTGAAAAATACCATTCCAGTGCCTCTTGCCCTGCAAGAATTTCTCCTGAGAAGTCAGTGGTGGAGCATGTTGGAACTCCTTTACATGTTTCTTTTTTTTCTGGCTGTTTTCAGGATCTTATTTGACAGATTATACCTTGCCTTATCTTATTTGGGTTGAATCTCTCTGTGCCTGAATATTTATATCTTTCTCCAAGATTAGACATTTTTCTTCTCTTATTTCTTTAAGTTTTTACCTCTTCCTCTTTTTTTACTTCCTCCAGACCCAATAACTCAAAAATTTGCTCTTTTGATGCTGTCATGTAAATCTCATAAGTTTTCTTCAGTTTTTCATTCCTTTTTCTTTTTTCTCCTCTGACTTTATATTTTCAAATAACTGTTCTTTCAGCTCATATATTCTTCAGTTTTATTTAATTTGCTCTTCATGTTCTCTGTTCCGTTTGTCATTTTATGCATTCTATTTTTCAGCCCCAGGATTTGATTGACTTTTAATACTATTACTATTATTTCAGTTTCTCTTGATTTTCTTATTCTGATTGCTTCTTCCACTCATGTCTTTGAGTTTTTCTCCATAATTTTTGAGGTTTGCTGAGCTTCCTCAATGCAGTCACTTTGGAATTCTTCTGCAGGGAGCTTGTACATCTCCATAGTTTTAGGGTCAGTCCTGGTGCTTGATGCTGTGCATTTAGTGGCGTCAGGTTTCTCTGCCTGGTGGCCATTCGGTGATGTGATGTTGTGGATGTTTGTGCCCTGGAGAAGTGTGTACCTACTCTGGTCTTTGCACACCGGCCTTGGCAGGGAACCCTCAGCAGCAGACCTGGTGAGGTCCCTGGGAGGCCATGTGTGTGGTCTCTGTGCGTGCGGCCCTGCTAGCAGATGCAGCGCCACAGATGCCCCGAGCCCAGCACTGCTGCGGTGCCCAGTGCCTGGCAAGCGTCTCCTGGCCACCAGGGCTGGCCCAGCATGGTCTGTCCCTGCAGCCTGAGGCTCCCGAGGCTTGCTGGCCTCTGAGGTTCGTCTAAAGCCAAGTCTTCTGTGTGGGTCAGCAGGCACCAGGCCTATTGTGCAGGTATGTGGCTTCCTGTCTAGCACCGGGTGGGTTGGGAGGCTCAGTACCAGCCGGTGTCTGCCCGGCGCTGCAGTTTCTGCAGCAGAACGAGTGTTGGGGGTCAAGGTGAAGCTTTTGGTCACTTCCTTGTCTCTTCCCTAAACAGACAGTGTCTGTCCCTGCACTGTGCTTCTGGGGTCGGGGACGCGTGATGCAGACCATGTGAAAGAGCCCTCTTCCACCTTCCATGCATCTGTGCCTGGGTTCCTTGGCATTTGGGAAGATTCTTCATGCGTGCAGAATTGTCCCAAGTGATGTTTCTGCAAGGCAGTCATCACTGGAGAGCCTTCTTCTGCCATCTGACTCTGCCCTCTCCCATGATGGACAACTTTTGGGCATATGGTTCTCACTCATTTCTCACCATATTCTAATGATACAGAATTCTGATTTTCTTAAATTTGAATTGTCTAATTTAGTTTGTGTTTTAAAGCTCTGGAATTCAGGTCAGGATATCTTTAGCAAAACCTATTTTATCTGGCGACTATTACCCCCTTGTCAGCTAGCTCTGGGCATCTCTCTTGTTGCTTCAGGGTCCAGGTGCCCTTCAGGTGTCCCAGCAAGTCTCCCTCATCGTCTTACTGTCCTGCATTGTGGCCATCTGGATCCTTCCAGGAACTACTCAGCTTGGCTCCACTCATAGAGATGTCCAAAAACTGTACCACTGGGATAGTCGAAGAGAAATAATTCATTCTCTTTTATATTCTTCATCTATATATTTAAGAGAACTACACATTATCTTTTAAACATCTTTTTTTTTGGTGCCGGGTATTGAACTCAGGGCCTTGTGCTTTCTAGGCAAGTGCTCTACCACTGAGATAAATCCCCAGCCTCCACATTATCTTTTAGATTCTCTAATTTTTATTAAATTATACTTAGGTTTCATATTGGCTTTTTGAAAGATTTTAGTTTGATCAAGTCTTATGAATCAGACAAGACCCTGGAAGAGTGCTAGCTAATAAGATGTGTCGCTAGATGACCATTCTGAGTCTTTTGCTGTTTAGGAGTCATTCTGAAGGAAAGAAATGTCATTTGCAAAAGAAGCATGCGAACAAATGGGCTCATCTTTTAATTACACTGATTCAATTGTTGCTGTGTTTGTGAGATTCATTATTACGTTTTAGATTTCAGTACTTTGAGGGTATCAGGCTCATTTCAGCTCGGGTCACTGAGTCTTCCATGTGCAGCTAGAAAACAATGCTTCCCATTAGTCGTATTGCATATTCATGATTTTTTAAAACAAAAACCAAATATGAAATTCTGTTTTCATGGAGGTTCTGATTTCAGAAGCATGTTAGAAGGACTGAAGTCAAAGAAAGAGTTACAATGAGGACTCGTTTTTGTGGTGTTATGACACCAAATTGTTATCCCTGTGAGCATAATAATGCAACTCAAGTTAGTAATTTTCATTTTTATTTTATTAGCACATGTTTGCAGCGCATAATGACGACATTCATTATGGGGAGTTGCCACATCTTAATTCTTTTCATCTCCTCCTCCTCACCCTCTCCTTTCCCTCTATCTCTTGGTCCCCTTCCTTTTTGCAAAAGATCTATCTCTGCATATTTATATTAATTTTTATTTGTAGAAAAGTTTAGAAACTCAGCTATTAACATTTATCATCAATGAATTATTTAAATATATTTACTTGCATTGATTTTTAAAATTAAAAATATATTTCTGAGCCGGGCATGTTGTTGTATGCCTGTAATCCCAACACTCCGGGAGGCTGAGGCAGGAGAGTTGCAAGTTTGAGCCCAGGCTGGGGCAACTTCATGGCTTAGAGAGACCCTGTCTCAAAATAAAAACAGGTTGGGGATGGAGCTCAGCGAGGAGGCCTGGGTTTAATCCCTAGTACCAAAAGAAATTGTGAACAGCTTTTTAAACATTTCTGCTTTCTTGTATTTCTTATGCTCCAGTTTAGTTAGGGTTCCCTCTTGTGCATTCTGTGGCTTTTGACAGAATCATACAGGTTTACAGAGTAGTTTCAGCATTGGACACAAAAGTTTCACTGTCTGCTTTGTCCTCTGTGTGCCGCTTATTCACCCCCACCACAACTGCTAATCTTTTAAATATCTTCATAGTTTTGCTCTTTCCAAAGTGTCCCATAGTTGAAATCATGTAGTATGCAGCTTGTTCAGATTGATTTATTTTACACAACTAGATGCATTTAAGTTTCTTCCCTATCTTTTCATCTCTCATTTCTTTTTGGAGCTGAGTAATATTCTTTTGTCTCAAAGTACTGCAGCTTACTTATCTGTTCATCTACAGAGGGACATCCTGGTTAGTTCTGTTTTCTTACGAGTTTTCAATTCCTGTAATTCTTCAAAACACTCCTACCGCAAGTCCATGCAAAATCCTCAGAATCCTCATTCTACATTAGTGGCAACAAAGTCATTGGATTATTTGTAAAACAATCCTAGAGAATTAATTATTTTATTTTCAAACAATTCTTTAGAGATAAGCTTAATGTTTGAGGGTTTTTTTGGGGGGGATACAGGGCTATAAAAGTGATTGCGATCTTTATGTCTGAAAAGCGATAGCTTAATCCGAAGCTGAAGTTCCCTGGCAGAGGTCTGCAGGGCGTCATTTCTGGGGGAGTGTGTCAGGGCTTGTTTGTGTGATGTCGAGTATCAGGAGGATGCTGGGCGGATTCAGGAGATGGTCCAGCTGTCTCCAGTCGCAGACAGGCCCACCCTGGAACCTTGCAATGCGGGCACTGCTAACATTCTGCTGTTGCTGTCTGTAACAAATATTAAGAGAGCTCTTTGATGTTTGTTTAAATAAATGCACTTCCAGATTTTTCTCGTTGACTTTGGAAGTTAATTTTTTCTTTTTGCATCAACTCAATGTGATTTTATTAACAGCAGGAACTCTAGATCTTCCTCTTGAATTAGTCCACCCTCACTATCGAAAATAAGTTCATCCTCCAAAAGTAACAGTAATTAGCCTGAGGTATTTTATATGCGGCTCCGTGAAGTCTCAAATTTAATGGCACTCTCCTCGCCGAAATGGTCTCATCACCACTTTAGGCTCATCATCTCCGTAGTATTTACTACAATATGGTCGGCTAGAATATCTGAGGGGAAGAAGCCCTTGGGTCTCTTGAAATAAATGCACCCCACCCATTTTCACTAAAATAGCAGCCACATGAAATCTGAGTGTTATCTGGCCAGATCCAAAACAGGGCTGTTTAAGCTTCATTTTCCCGTTTAATCATCAAAGTCTGGTGTGAATAAAATTCTGAGTATCACACTGTGGTACAAATAGGTCCAAATTTCTGAGGTTTAAATGAGACTGAGAAACAGTTCACGAAATTTAACATATTATGCCTTAACACATCTGTGAGGTAGGTAAGTAAACAGTACTACCCATTTAATACACAGCAAACAGAAACATGGTTAAATGACACATCTAAGCAATAAGGGTCAGAATAGACCATAGAGGCTTAGGGCTTTCTCTCCGATTCTAATCCAAAAAAATGAAACTTTACTTTTCTTCTTTTAAAAAAGTGTATAACATCATTTAGAGGTTTTTGCCTTTATTTTTTGTTTTCCACTTGCTTATCAGATCTTCCAAAGTTAACTCCTTTTCCTTCGATCTATTAAACTGGGCCCAAGAATCATTAATCCAAGTTACGCCTCGGCTTCTAACCTGAGTTAGTATAAAATTAAGACATTATCTTGTGACCTAAAATTGTATTTAACATTTTAATTTTAGACTGCAAAAATGAAAACAAGCAAACAAACAACCAACAAACATGAAATAGGCTCATCAAATGATGTAAAGTCATCCTTTCCAGGAAAGCAGAAGGTAGACCCTGCCACAAAGAAAAGAAGCTGAGTTAATGGAGGTTAAATTTACAAGTGCACTAAAATAGTATCAGTTCAACTTCTGAAAAGTCTAGGTTTTATTCACCTTCCTGTGGTAACGATAACTCTAAGTTAGCCTTCCTTATACTTAACTGTTACCTAAAATATAAAAGTTCACTAATAAGCTAGCAATTATTAGAGTTGGTCTTTCTGGAAATTCTTAACCACAAGTTTATTTATTTTTTTCCTTTAAATGATGAACTGTCTTAGTGTAAGTCACTGCATTTCTGTAACACAGAAATGAAAAGCACAGCTATGCAAGAGACTTAAACCGACTCTGCTACTAGCAGGAAAACTATTTGGTTCTTCAGGGAAAAAGAGTAGTTAATTTTCATAGTTGTACTCCAATAACTATATGATGCAAATATTCCAGGAGAACCAAATTGCAGCAATGAACGAACATGCATCAGAGAATCTGTGCGTTCCATATATCTGACAGTAAAACCATAGTTTAAAATGCTAGTTAGAACAAATTAGTCTTTAAAATACCAATTCCTCTAAAAAAATTACCGAGTCTACCAAGAAAATACGAAAACATAAGAGTGTAAGTAAATGCTAGTTGTGTTTAAGCTCTTACCGTGCAGGTTATCCTCAAGGCCACACACATCCTCCTTCACTGCTGCTTGCACACTGCTGGGCTTTGACCCTTCTTCGGGTCGTAGTCTGGATCATTGTCCTCATCTCCTTCTTCCCCTTCCTCATGTGCTTCTTCACCTTCTTCATCATCAACATCATTGTCATCTCCAGTAGCTTCTCCAGTGAAGCGTAACATGGATCTTGGGATTATATGCTCACGTAAAAAGCGACCAATTTCAAAGTCCGCAGCAAGGATAGCTTCAGCATCATCATCTGGATCTCCTTTCTCGGGAACTTCAGGAGGGCAAAAAAATTAAACAAAGTATCATTGGAAACTGTTTTAGTCACAGTACACACTGTCCCATGTCCCTTATGTTTCTGCTTCTTTTTAATGTTTTTTATTTTTTTTTTTTTTTACAATGATCCTTTCTATTTATTTATTTATTTATTTATTTTGGTGCCAGGGATCGAACTCAGGGGCTTGGGCTTGCAAGGCAAGCACTGTAACCACTGAGCTAAATCCCCAGCCTTTTAATGTTTTTTAAAAGTGACATTCTTTCCTTTTTCTCCAATCTATTTGGCACCCTGCCCAGCCCATAATTTCTGGTCCATCAAATGAAAAGGGATCAGAATCATCTGCTTCAGATATGTCTTTGTCAGCACTTCATTTGTGAAATATTCATTGGGTTCAAAGTGAAGTTCTAAGATAAAACTCACAGGCTGGCCAGCATCTGAGAACCTCGCTTTAATGTCCTCCAGATGCTTCCTGATGGATTCGTCAGGTTCCTGAACCATGTCGCTGAGCAAGTCAGCATTCTTAAAAAGTCAACCAAAATTCAGGAATTTCTTTAGGAGCTTCTTTCTCTTCATCCTTTTTCTCATCTTCAATCTTGGCCTTTTCTTTCAGCTCCTCCGAAACTTCAGCTTCCTCATCTGGTTTCCATTCACATTCTTCTTCCGTACGTTCATAAATTGCATTAATGATCTCAAATCGCTTATCAAATAGAGGCTGATAGAGAGCAGCATACTTCCTTTCAAGATCATGAACTTCCTCATAGAATTTGGCTTCTATATGTGCACACTGAACTTGAAGGTTTTTGAGAGCATTCACTCCTCTTTTAACTACCCTGTGCAAACTTGCAGTGTGTCCTGTTGGCGTGTCCACCAGACCATCAAGTCTTTCTTGAAGGGCTGCAAGAATCTGAGGATTTTGCATCATCCGAACAGTTAGCCGACGCACTTTGATTTTTGTTTCTTCACTAGTTTCTTCTTCTTCTACTTCTTCAACATCATCCAAATCTTGATCAAGTTCAGACTGTTCTTTGTAGTCAATGTCTGCCATGTTGAAAGAACTCCAAATAGCAGTGGCTAGTTCGGGGAGTCAGGCGGCCAGAGATGCGCAGCGAGTGGCTCAGGGCGGCCGAGGCGGCGGGGAGTGGGAGGTGGTGCCGCAAGCAGATGGCGGTAAAGAAGCTAGAAGAATTTTTTCTATACAAAAATAAACTGAAATATTTAGTGTTAATTTCATGTATATCTGTGTGTGTGTATATATATATTTTTTTCCCCATATATATTTTATGTATGTATTCATTTTCCCCATATATATTCATATATATATTAATTTTTCCACATATAGGTATATACGTATATATGGGGAAAAAGTCATGTGTGAGTTTCCAGAGGGAGGTGCCAGAGTTGTTTCCATAAGTAAATGAATCTGGTGTAGAATAACACACTGCACACCCGGCCCAGAGATGTTTATTAGGCATCGAGTGAGCACTTTGACAGCGAGATGATTATTACTGAGTACTGCAGGGTTGAATCTCAGACACTTTCTACCACTGTCTTAGTCAAAATGATCACTTGTTTTCTCTGTATCTTTTTAATGTCCCACCAGAATTTCTTTATGTGATAACTGCGTTTAACTTGGCATACCCGGTCACTCCCTGGAGGTTTAAATTGTCCTGCCTGCCACCAAATAAAACTGATGGCTTCTCCCTCTTGGCCGCTGGAATCTCAAACAACACTTCAAATTTGAGTGGAGAGTATGAGGCAGTTGTTGAAGCCAAATTCAATTCAAGTGGTACCAACAGTGCTAATTTATCCCAAGTAACTTTCCACTGTTGCTTTTGGAGTGAGCAAGATAAAAAGTGCCCTGCTCGTGGAGACAACATCGAAGGGGAGACCTTTGTTTCCACAGTGAATTCTTCGGTTTTTCAGCAGCTGGGTAGGTATTTTAATGTTCCAAGCATTATCTGTTATGTTTTAACTACACTGAACAAAGTGGTTTAATTTTCAGAAATCTATATGAAATAGATGCCTCATGGATGTGATTATTAACATATATTGTCATTTTTAATATTAATAATAAAATTAGGATTCATTATGTGAGAAAATTAATAAATAAGCCCCCAGTTATTTCATATCCCATAGAATGTAAAAAGAGAATTCTTTTTACCTTCAAAAAAACTAAAACTTGAGATTCTGTTTGACCTGGCTATTCCCCTTCTAGGAGTCTTCTCGAAAGAGTTAAAGACATCATATTACAGTGATCCATGCACATCCACGTTTATAGCAGCACAGCTCACAATAGCTAAATCCTTGAAGTGGCCTATATGTGCATCAACAGATGAATGGACAAAGAAAATATGGTATTTACACACAATGGAGCACCACTCTGCCATAAAGAAGGATAAACTTGAGTCATTTATAGGAAAATGGGTGCCTTTGAGATCATAATGTTAAGTGAAATAAATCAGACACACAAGCTTAAATATCACATGGTTTCTCTTAGGTGAGAAATCCAAAGTATAAATAAAGAGCAAAATAAAAGATAGATAATATGAAATAGGGAGATAGACCTTTCTCAAATGGGAGGGGAATCAAGAGTTGGTGGGAGTGGGGGAGGGAAAGAGGTTGAAAAGGGAATTAAGATGTGTTATGTATAGGTACCAACTCCTTGCAAGGAATGTAATCATTATGTACTGCAAGCATGTACTAATAAAAATTTAAAAATAAAATTCACTTATATCTGTTAAAAAAGTATAACCCTGTGTAGTCTTCTAAATTTGCTTTGAAACAGAAAAAACTCCATGTTTTGTTAAGTAAAAAATACCAAATTACTAATCACACTATTGAATTAGTCACATTTAAAAACATTTATGAACAATGAACTTTTTGCAGGCGAGGAATCTCTCTAAAACAGAATCTATTTTAAATCAAAGGATTTTTTGGTTGTTTAAAGTATACTGGGGATTGAGTCCAGGGCTTTTGCTCTGAGCTATATCCCCAGCCCTTTTTTCATTTTTTAATTTTGGGATGGGGTCTCCCTCTGCTTCAGCCTTCCAGAGTGTTTAAGTGAAAAACATTTGTAACCAAATTTAACTCAGTGTATCAAGTGATTGTTAAGTATGCTAAGAATGAACATAAGTCAAGATCCTAGTGGTGAGGCTTGGGATGGTGAACTATATTAGCACCTTTCTTCAATTATGAAGGGTAATGTCTATAGTGCTATCTATTTTAACTTTATATTATAAATGAGGACTCATAACTAGTTATTCTTGAGTGGACTTTTAATTTTTTAACTAAAATTGCTAGGCTCCATAGTGGTGGCTTGAGGATCTCCATGGATTATTCTTCCGACTAGGCTCCTTCTTTCACGGACTCCCCAGGTCAGAATTCCCTAGAGGCCGGACACCCTTCTGGTCTGGGGAAAGAGGTTAGCACTGTCTTAGGTTAGTCTTGGTGTTAACTTAGTCACGGTTTCCTATTGTTACTGTTCTTGCCTTGCACATTGCAGATTACCCACCGTTTGTCTTCACTGTGCACGGGCGAGTTCTCCAGTGTGCAGTGAAACGCGCTTTCATCAGTTGTGTTTGGGGCTTATGATAGTACAGTAACAGAGATGTAAGGTGTGAGTCATGGTCCTGGTGTGGATCGCTGTTCCTTTATTTGCTGGTGCTGGCGCAGAAATACCCCTCCAGATTTGCTTGTGCCTTGATATTCGATGTTGTTTTTTCTCTTGAAAAGTGAGGGTGGACTAGACTAGGTGAGAGATGTTTGAATTCAATTCTCTTACTTTACAATAGGAAAACCGAGCGTCGGAGGGGCTAAGTGACTCGGGCAAGCATCCCCCTAGTTAGAGTCGTTCTTTCCTCCCAGAATGAGCGGAGGGAGGTAGACCAGAGCACTGCCAAATTCCCTTCAGCTCTTCTCCTTTGCCACGTTGTTCAGAATGGTTTTCAGACTTAATGTGGTTTATTTTAAATTCAGGTGCAAACTGGAACATACAGTGCTGGACGAAAGGGGACTTGAGATTATTCATCTGTTCTATGGAGCCCTTACTTCAGAGTCCTCTCAAGAATTATGACCTTACAGTTCATCTTTTCCATGTCTTGTAAGTACTAAATAAACTAATTTGGCCATTTCTACTACATAATTTTTTTTTAAATGCATTGAGGTGGACTAAGGAACCTCTCCTATTCCTATCTCTCTTTTTATCTCTGTGGACATTTATAGAGTGGCTTGTGTTCTTTTATATCACATTCTTCTCCATTAGGTTTTCTCTAATAGGGAAAAATTTGTATTTCTTCAGATTTGATTTTTTATGAAATTGAAAATATGAATAATATTTAATTGTACTAAGTGGAGAGCCAAGATGATGGTTTAAGTAGGTGTAATTCCAACGGTCAACACATTCACATTTTCCTATTATTCCAGTGTTAATGTACACCCTGATTTTAACTTTTTAAAATAGTTTCTCATTTATTCTTTTATCTGTTGCTTAAGGAGAGACTTACCATTTTCATTACCGTGGTTATTGAGATTGCACCATTGAGGAAAATATGCTAAAAACCGTCCATAAAACCCAAACTATGAATAAAGAGCAAAATAAAAGATAGGTAATAGGAAGTAGGGAGGTAGATCTTTCTCAAATGGGAAGGGGGACAAGAAATGGAGGGAAGGGAGAGGGAGAGCAGGGAAAGGGATTAAAAAAAGTAATTAAAATTTGTTTATGTACATGTACCAACTCCTCATAGGAAATATAAACATTATATGCTGCAAGCAGGTACTAATAAAAAATTTAAAAACAGGTGAATAGAGACAGAAAGAATGTTGCTTGCCTGGGGCTGGAAGGAGGGGAAATGAGTTATTATGTGTTAGATAGCGTTTCAGTTTGGGAATATGAAAAACATTTTGGAGTTGGGTGGTGGCCATGTTTTCACAACATTATGAATGTACCTAATGTCACTAAACTCCATGCTTAAAATGCTTACGATGGTACATTTTATATTGTGTGTATTTTACCTTGGTGAATGTTTTGTTTTAAAGATAGTTAAAGATATGTCAGAATGTAAAGGTGCGTAGTTGTGACCTCTTCCCCGGAGATGCTCACAGGCTGATGGGTAGACAGATGTCTACAGGGTTTTAGTTTTAGTGGTTGCTGACATGTAGTTGGTGGAGCACATGCTCTCTTGGGGTCACCTGGTGGTTGTGGGGGTCACTTCATTGGAGGAGTACATGGTCCAGCTAGTGAGAAAGGAGAGGAAGGAAGGTTTCCTAATGAAGGAGACAGCTGAATTGAAACTTGAGTGACCAGTAAGAGTGAACAGGGAGATGTGTGAACAGTGTGTGCTGGGCACCGATCGGCATCTGCGGAAACTCGATGGAGAGTTAAATTAGGTTGCTCTGCTAGGGGTGGTGTCCATTACTTCATGTTTTATCAAGTCCGTTGGGTGATTCTGATGAACTCAAGTTCAGGAGTCCCTGGTGTAGGGGTTGACATAACAGATTTTAGAGTCTGAACACCTGGCTACGCCACTCACTAATGTACACAGCAGACACTTGGCGTGCTTGACTCTTCTGCACCAGAGATGTGCTCAATGGAAACGTTCACACAGATGGTTCAGAATTATTTGTTCAATGCACGAATTTCTGAACGCATTCTAAAAACTTTGCCAACTTACCCTCCAGAAATGTCTTAATGAATCGAAAAATGATTAATAAATGATATTTTCTAACAGTGGGAGGAGCCGAGTGGTCAGTGGTCAGATAGAGCACAGAGGCGCCAGGAGCCCCACTTACCCTGTGGCCTGGGGAGTGCGGAAGCTGTGGGGACCTCAGCCAGATCCGGTTATAGGGAGGGGAGGGGAACTTGAAGGAGGCCCGGGGAGCTGGCCCCCGGGGGGCTTGGGAGGGCTCTCAGGAGTTCCTGTGTCTGAGGAGGGGTGCAGGAGAGCTGGGGGCTCAGCAGGGGCTTCTGTGGCTGGTTCCTGGCCGGGGAGGAGCCTGGCAGAATGGGAGGCCAACCTGGAAAGGCCACGCACTTGCTCCCCCGCTAGCCTTCCTTCAGTGCCCTGGGGAGAGTTTCATGCCATGCGAGGCAGTGTGTCACTGATGTTGCCGAGTCCCAGCCCGGCGTGGCAAAGCGAGGACAGGCTGGCTTTGGAGCTGAGTCGGAAGCCTGGTCAGAGGCACAGTTCGCCTCTGCGCACGCCTTCCTATACTGTTCACGCGTGTGTGTTTCTCTGCAGCTTTCCCACAGCTGTCACCTACTAAGACAAGTATGCTTTGAGCAACAAGAGACACTCACGCCTCTGGCCCCCATGGGATGGCGTCCTGTCCTGGTCCTCCCCGTGTCCTTTCTGGGCAGCCTCCACAGCGCTGACACCTGGGCGAGTGTTAACCGCTCCTCTCATCCAGTCCCAGGCCCGCCCGAGTGCATTCTGGAAGCTCGGTACGGAGCCGCAAAGTGATCACCGCCAGGAGTCTTATTAACATGGAATAAGGGCAAGGAGGAGTTCGAGAGAATTAGTTAATATGCACAAGTGTGCACATGCACGCACACAGAGGCACACGTGAATGTTCATGGCTGGGTGGTGGTCACGGTCCGTTTGCTGCTGGTGGCATAGAATACCACAGGCGGGCACTTAATAAAGAAAATAAATGGTTTCTTTACAGCTCCAGAGGCTGGGAAGCCCCAGAAGGAGGGATGTGTTTGGTGACGGCTTTCTTGCTGTGTGCTAGACGGAGCAGGGAGTCACACAGCCAGAGCGTGAGCGTGCAGGAGGGCCCGATTGGTGTGCGAACCAGGCACCTCACATTACATTCACGGAGGTGCAGCCATTGCAGCCTGGCCGCCTCCTAAAGGTCTAACATCTCGATACCTCCAAGTGGGCATTCAGCATGGGTTTTGGAGGGCACATTTGAACAACAGCAATGGTCAAGGGATGGAGAAGCGTGAGAATATTTCTAGTCTATAGAAAAGAGCCCAGCAAGGGGAGAAAAGCTGAGGGTGTAGTAGGAGACCCACTGAAGATACATCGTAGGGATAATTGAGAAGGCATCTATCTGTCATCTGTCTATTGTCTACCTCTCATCTACCTCTCATCTATCTATCATCTATTTATCTCTCATCTATCTATTATCTATCTAATCTATCTGATCAAAGCATTGGGTTTGAATAGTAACTTAGCAATACCTGAGAATCTTAAATTCAATTTACTCAACTGAGCATTTATTAATTTACCCAGATAGTGGAACCCAGAAAAGTGAGAAAATTGTGGTAAATTAAGTAGTTCTATTAACTTATTTGATAAATTTAACAAATTCTTTCGGGCTGCTTTTATTTTGAACTCAGGTTTCTGAATAATATTAGTACAGTAAAATTCATCATATTGCATGCAGTTTGAGAAAACATTCTCATTTTTTGGTGCTACATTATACCTCTGTGTGATTTGGTTAATATGTTCAATATATCAATTATCACATGCTATTTCTGCCTTGAATTCTATTTATGCATCCTTCTTTAAGCAATCTATCTCCAAAATTTAAGTTAGACTCTGGAATTAGTGATGACTAAGTATGCCACCTCTTCAGATGCGAAGGAAGAGCTGGTCAGTGTGACAGACGAGACTCTCACAGAAGCGAAGGTCCACAGTGGTAATTACTTGGAAAAGATTTTAATCAAAATCCTCTTTTCCTTACATCAGAGAATTCACAAGAGAACTCTTTCAAAGGCTTCCGTGCTCGACTAAGCATATTTTTAAAGAAACTAAAACCTGATGTTCATGAGGGATTTAAAGCCCTGTAAAGTGTCTGTTAAGGGGCGGCACTGTTTGAGCTCAGGTATTAATGTTTGTCAGAGAACTTGAAGGAGGGTTACTCTAGAGACACAGTCTTTTGGAACTACTTTAGATGTTTTAGCTCAGACCCAGAAGGGAAGTCTTTCCTTTCTTTACGAGGCACCTACTGTGTATGTCAGGCACTGAGCAGCGCTTGGGGACAGCGTTTGTTCCTCTCCGGATGGCTCTGGGGGAGTCCAGCGGCTTTCTGTCCATTTTATACGCTCTCTGTCTTGGCCTTTATGTTAGTACTTTACAGCAGTAGTGCTGCTGTTAATACTCCCTTCTTCCCCTCTCCTCCCCCCCTTCCCCGCCTCCCCTCCTCTTCTCCTACCTTTCTTGCTTCCTTCCTTCCTGTCAAAGTATTCTCTTGGATTCTCATTTTGTGGGGTACAGTCAGTTATTATTATTTTACTACTCAGATTGATCCATGTTTGGCCGAGGGGAGTCTACTCACGGAGACTGCTGTGCTCTTTTATTGTGTTTCCATCATTTTTTTGAGGACTTTCTTACTTTCTTACAGGATGCTGCAGGTTGATCTCATACTTTTCCCAATATAACACTGGAATCCTTCTAGGGGCCACAGTTCCTTTTATTTTAGAGAATGGTGTTTAAAAAAATACAAACCAGTATCTGGAGGCCAGCGCTCATTGTTATGGAGTTGATGTGGCTTCTAGCCCTCTCAGTGCACAGAGCGAGTTAGATGCAGAGCACATGGATGCATGGATGCACGCACACACACACACACACACACACACACACACACACTTTCCTGCATCTCTCTGTATGTGTATATATTGACTATGTGTTCCTGCTAGTCAGTGTCTCATTCTAGTTAAAAACTAGGGGGTGCATGATAGTCTATTATACCCCCATCTCCAGCAGTGAGAAGCCTGGCTTCCCTTCCCCACGACACACATTTATGTGTTACTTATTTGCTCAGTCCTAGAGTATATGAAAGGGAGTTTCAGAAGGGCTGACACATACCACTGGGAAGGACAAACATACCAAACAGAGCAGTACTGTTGACAGCCACTCTCTCATTACTAAGGCCAAGGGTTACGTGGCCACAACATTATGTGCCACAGTTAATCAGAGGCGCCTTCTCCCCCGCCCATGTGGTTAAATTAACTTGACAGATGCGGAGGTCCCTTTGTTTCTGTTTGCACTCCTCTTTTCCCCTTCCATGCTCTGTCCGTGTTGATATTCCCTTTGCTAATATCCTACATGGAGGCGTACTTGGTGTTTTACAAGACGTTTCTGTAACTCGCTCCTTGGTAAGCGCTCTCTAGGTCAGAGCTCCTCGTCTGGGCCTGTTCAGGGGTTGGAGGTGAGCTCGACTGCTCGCGCGTATTCACAGTGCAGAGTCCTGGCCCTGAACTTACTAGCTTCCTCGCAGAAGGTCTAGGACTCCAGTTTAACAAGTGCTCCAAGCGATTTTAATGATGAGACACCAACTCCAGTTTGAATAATTTGGTATTAGCAAAGTAAATTTTGGGGGTAGCATTTTTGTAGATTACCAGACTGAGATTTAAAGTAAGCAATTTGATTAAATGGCTTCCAAAGTAGTACTAAGTAATCACATTCCTCTTCTTGGTTCATCTGCTGTGTTTTGCTGTCAGTTTATGTAACAATCAGAAACTTGGATGACGCTCTTTGTTATTATTCCAGTAATAACCTGGCATAGATCTTCACTTGGAGAAGCTTTAATGAATTCATAGGAAAATCGAGAGGGAAGAAAAATTGGAGCAAATGTCCGAGGACCGATTGCTTTCTGTAAACCATGTGTGACCACGAAAAATGAGACTTGTGCACTCAACACTTATGTCTCCAATTTCTAGTAAAAAATTTTCTTAGAAGGTAAAACTCGGAAAGAAGACAAAATTTAAAATTCACTTGATGAATGTTTTGGTATCATTTTTACCTTCAAGTAAAGCTTATTTGAATGCTGAGGGATTAAATAGCACCACTATGTGCGTGTGTGTGTGTGCGTGTGTGTGCATGTGCGTGTGTGCAAATGTGTGTGCGTGCGTGTCAGCAAAGCATAAAAAATTTTCCTGCATCCAAAATTTCCAAGGATTTCACAAATCTTAGGATTTTGTTATTTTAAGCCAAGTATTTCTCCTATTTAAAAAAAATTCGGTGATTCTACTTTATAATTACAAACCTTTTAGGTTATCATTAGATGTGGTTCCTGAAATCGTTTCATATAAATTGTGATAGTGAAATATGATAGCAGTTTGCTCTGTTTTTCTGTCCTTTGCCCGTCAAGTAAGTACCCACCATGAATGAGTACAGGATATTTTTGGCCTGTAGGTGATTGGGCAGATTTTTTAAAGGACCAGACACTAGATATTTCAGGTTCCGGAAACCACACTGTCTTGGTATGTAGATGAATTAGCAGACTGCATGTACAGGCATTGACATTTGAGCTTCATATCGCTTCCATGTGTTAAATATTTTTCCTCCTTTTTTAGCATTTGAAAATGTAAGGAACTGTTCGTCAGTCCCCAGGCTGTACAAAAACAAGCAGGAGCCTGGATTTGGCCTGTGACTTATAGTTTCCTGACCTGCTACTTTAGGACATTCAGAAATTAGTTTTAGATTAATTCCTATAGTTTAATCATGGAATTTTTGGTTCAAATTGTTTAGGAAATTTCTGAAAGCAGCTGTTTTATATTGAAGAGATTAGGAATTACTATACTATATTTTTATAGCATACACACTATGTAATATATAGTCATTATCAAGGATATATACTCTTGTACATAATTTTTCACATATTAAGATTACTAGTGAAATTGAGAATGAATAAAGATTACTAATGGAAATGAAAATTAAATCAAGACTGAATAAACAGATAACACAACAGAGACACCACAGAGAAGCTGTAGTTAATCCAACTGGTAATCACCTATCTTCTGCGAATACTTACTGTATTCAGGAAAGGATAAGTTGGCGAGCCGACCTTCAGTGAGACAATGTGCATCCACCTTTCCTTGTTGACTTAGACCAGGATATACTCTGTTTGGGGTTTCTTTGGTCTAAGCATAATACCTTGAAATTGTGTTTTGACTTAGAATAACACACTTTATTCAACTTGCTGACACTTTTTTTATAATAGCTTTTATTTTAATATTTGAAAAACATAAAAGACCTGATTTGGTGTTTTAAAAAGATTGTACTTCATTAGCTTTGTTTAAAAATGTTGGTGAAACTGAAATCACTAAACCATTCTGCCTCGCTTTGAAAACAAAAATTTTGTGGGTGTGTAACAATTAAAATTTTCCAAAAATGCTTTATGTAAATGCTGTCTTTGACAGTCCCAACAACCCAGCAAAGACAGATGGTACAGACATTCTCTCAGTTGTACTGATTAAGGAAACAGAAGTTCATATGATGAATGTCCCTGGTCTGTGACCTTAGGGCCAATAAGCAAACACAAGTACTTAATTTTAGGTTTATTGTTAATTTAACGTGCTTTTTACAATAATATTAATCCTTTATGCAGTGCGCAGTAGACTCCTTTGTACATATAGCTCTGTACCTGTTTCTAGATTGATTTTTTAGTGCTAAAGTAATAATAAATTCAATATCAGGAAACTTGAAAATTTATCATCATTCAAAACATTTAGTATTAGTGGGGTGTGTGGAAAAATGAGGGTCCCTTTTTCGCATTTTTTTACTATGTGAATGTTCCTGCCAGTTTGTACAGTTTCTACCTCAATGCTTTCTCCATACTGAATTTTAACAGTTGTATTTATGAGTTACAGTGTTTTCCCCTGCAAAGGACTGCAGTATTTCCAAAGGTGATGGTTACGCCTAAGTATTCGTACTTTCTCTCTCTCCCGGAGTGCAGTGGCTTGAAGGCTGTGTGCGGCTGTGGGTGCTAGTGGCCAGCAGGGAGCAGCTGGGTGGGCCTGGGGAGGAGGCTGTGTCCCACGCTCTCCTACTCAAACTCTAACGCCCTCCCTGCCATTTACACCATGGTTGAGACTCCCTAAGGAACTAGCACGATTAAAACAAACTAATAAATCAGAAGCAACAGATCTGTGTCTCGGTTGCATGGTGTTATTCTTATTTTTATCTATTTATTTTTTGAGGCAGGGTCTTGCTTTGTAGTTCAGGCCTTGAACTCACTATGTGGCCAACTGGCCTCAAACTGGTGGTGATCCTCCTGCCTCAGCCTCCCAAGTGCTGGGATTACAGGTGTGTGCCACCACACCCAGCACACATGCTGTAATTCTTTGTGCCTCTAATTAGGTCCCCCTACTCAGCTAATTACAATTATTTTTAAAGGTTAAACCACTCACCATGTTTACAGTGATAAGCAAATATTGCTTACAAAAGCCCTTCTCTATTTTCTTCCTTTCCATTTTTGTAAGTAGCTTCACTGAGGTATAATTGATTTACAATAACTATTGATTGAAAGTATCAATTTTGATAAGTTTTGATATATGAAATCCTACCTAAAGCTCCTTTTTAATTCTGCGCTTTGCTCCTACCTGCCCCGTCCCGAGGGGAGAGCTGACCTGATTCCTGTCCCCAGAGATGACTTTGTGGTTTTTGCACTTTTATATAAATGCATTAATACAGTATTTTGTCACTTTTCTGCCGAGCATGATTATTTTGAGATTCATCAGTGTGTGTATGACAATGATCAGGCCTTTTCGTTGCTGAGCAGCATTCGTCACGGAGGAGAGACCAGGACTTCAGCAGTGCGCTCACCTGCTGATGGATAGTTGAGTCGTTTATAGCTTAGGGGGATCACAGAGAAAGCTGCTGTCTGTCTGGGCCGACTGCGGTCCTACGAGGTGAATATCCGGAGTGGACCAGGTACACATACGGGGACATACCACGGGTGTATGGTAACGCAAGAAACTGCACAGATGTCCTTAGAAGTCCAGTCATTTCATTCCCCCCAGCAGTGTGTTGGAGTTCCAGCTCATCCACGCACTCATCAGTACGTGAGAATTAGTTCAGTGTTCTCTCTCTGTGCTTGTAACTGTGGAGTGTGTGTGTGTGTGTGTGTGTGTGTGTGTGTGTTGTGGTGCTGGGGATCAAACCCACTGGGAATCTATCCCCGAGTTATCCACCAGCCCCCTTTTAAAAAAATTCTTTTAAAATTTTGAGACAAGCTCTAAGTTGCCTGGGAGGAACTTGAATTTGTGATCTTCCTGCCTCAGCTTCCTGCAGTGCTAAGATTATAGGTATGTGCCACCATTCCTGCTTGATTTGTGTTTCTTAAGTGACTAATGATGTCCAGCATCTCTTGGAGGGCTTGTTTTCTATAATTTCTATGGCAAAGTGTTTAATAATACTTAACTGTTGAAATCTTGGCCTTTTTTTTTTTTAACTGAGTTTGTTTTGTTGGGTTTTGAGTGTTGTATATGTTTTATACATGCAAATTTTTTATTAGATTAATTGGAAAATATGTTGTGTTAGTCCATGGCTTGTCTTTCTGTTATCAAAGTGCCTTTCAAAGAGCAGAAATTTTCAATTTTGATAATGTCCACTTTATCAATTAGTTTTTTTATGGGTTGTGTTCTTGGTGTTAGAGCTAAGAAATTTTTTAACTACCTCAAATTCTTCCCATGTTTTCTTCTAGAAGTTTTTTAGCTTTAGGTTTTACATTTGTGATTCATTTGGAATTAATTTTTGTGTCCAATTGAGGTAGAGATTGAACCAACTCCTGTTCTTTTTGCTTACTTCTTTGTTCTAGCATGTTATTGCAAAAATTATCTTTTCTCCCCAGAATTGCTTTTGTACTTTTGTAAAAAAATTAATTGTCCTTGTATTCATCAATTTCTAGTGTTCTGTTTCATTAATCTATATTGTTTTTACACAAATACTGTAACTTTATAGTAAGTCTTAAGGTCTTGTTTTTTAAGTATGTTCTTCATTTTCAAGGTTGTTTTGGCTTTTCTGGATCTTTTGTGTTTTTATGTGGATTTTAGTTTGATCTTGCCAATTTGTGTAACAGTTTGCTGGGATTTTGATTTGCAGTGCATTGAATGTATAGATAAATATAAGGAGAGTTGACATCTTAACAAGATTGAGTCTTCTAACTCATGAGTAAAGATATCTCTCACTTTAATTAGATCTTAAAATTTCTATCAGCAATATATTACAGTCCTCAATGTGCAAATCCTAAACATATTTTATCAATTATATGTTCAAGTGTTTCTATTTTTGATGTTACTGTAAACGGTATTTTAAAATAATTTCATCAGTTACCAATTATAAAACTGGTAGCATAAATTTGTTCGTAGTATTCTTTTATTATCTGTTTAATATCTGAAGGATTTATAGTAATGTCACTTCTCTCTTTTTCTGTATAGTCAATTTGTGTCTTCTGCAGTTTTTTGTGGCCTGACTGACTAAAGCTTCTTCAATTCTACTGATCTTCTTACTGACTTTGAGGTTTCCTGTGTAGTATTTTTCTATTTTCTCTTTTATTATGCTCTAGCTTGATGTGTATTGCTTCTTATCTTTTGTTTACTTTGAGTTAATTTGTCCTCTACCCTATTTGTTAAAGTGCAGCCTGAGATCACTGATTTGAGACTTATCTTCATTTCTATTATAGTATTTAGTTCCCATTTTTAGTGTTACAAATTTCCCTGAAATTATTGCTTTATGCAATATCTCACAATTTCTTGTATCTTTTGTTTCATTTTCATTTACTGAAGACAACTAATGCTATTT
This sequence comes from Hystrix cristata, assembly GCA_004026905.1. Classification (NCBI taxonomy): domain Eukaryota; kingdom Metazoa; phylum Chordata; class Mammalia; order Rodentia; family Hystricidae; genus Hystrix; species Hystrix cristata. The sequence goes on along the minus strand of PVJO010006073.1, from coordinate 8,080 downwards.
AAGAAAATTTATTCTTTGACCCATGAGTTATTTAGAAGTATGTTGTTTCAAATATTTGAGGCCTTTGCAAATATTTGTCTGCTCTTTCTTTTATTAATTCTATTTTTATATGACTTGAATCTTCAAATTTATTGAGGCTTTTCTATGGCCCAGAATATGATCTGCTTGGTAAATGTTATGTGTGTTTGTAAGTAGAATGTGTGCACTTGCTGTTGTTGGTTCAGTGTTCATGAAATGTTCGCTAGGTTAAGTTTTTCGACAGTGTTCAAACTTTTATCTTTCATGATTTCTGCATATTTATGCAATTATTGAGAAAAAGTTGAAATTTCCATCAATAATTATGGATTAGTCTATTTTCTTCTGTGATCCTATCAACATTTTTCTTCCTATATTTTGAAACTCTGTTATTAGGTACATACATGCTTTGGGTTGTTAAGTCTTCCTAGTGAACTAACCCTTTTTAAAATTATAACATGACTTTCCTTCTGATAAATACTCATTACTTTGAAATGAACTTTACCTGATATTAAAACAGTCTTTCCAAGTTTATTTTGACTTACCTTGTAACAGTATCTTTCCCTATCCATTTCCTTTGCTTATTTGTGTTTCAGATTTAAATTTATAGCTTATGAGCAGTTAATAATTGACTCTTGCTTTTTCATCCAGTTTGATAATCACTGTCTTTTAAATGGGATATTTAGACCATTTGCACATAAGGTGAGTATTGATATGTTTAGGTTTAATCTTTTTATTTCTTTTCTTATCTCATTTATTGCTTGTTGCTGTCTTCTTTTATTACTTCTTATGGATTAAGTACTTTTTTATGATTCCATTTAGTCTCTTTTGTTGCTTATTAAGTGTATCTTCTTGACTTATGATTTTAATGGTTGCTTCAGAATTGGTATGTCTTAATATAGTCTTATGATATTATACCCTTAAGTGATATCATACCACTTCATTTGTAGTGTAAGATCATCGCAACTATATACACACATTTCTTGCATCCCAAGCTTGGTACTAGTGTCATATACTTTATTTCTTCCTATCTTATAAACTCCATCACACAGGGCTGTTATTTTTGCTTTAAATAGTCAATAAATAATTATCCTTTTAGTTAACTTTCATTTCTTTGTGTGAAACCCTATTTCCATCTGCTATCATTTTCTTTTCATCAGAGGACTTTCTGTAGCATTTTGTGTAATGCAGATCTAGGGGTGATGAATTGTTCAACTTTTGGCATGTCTCAGGAAAAGCCATTCTTCCATATTGTTTTGAAAAATATTTCAGTGGATGTAGCATTTAGGGTTTAGGACTGCAGGTTTTTTGTTTTTTTCCCTTTTAGGACTTCACCATTGCCTTACTATCTTCTTCCTTGTGTTATTTCTGACATTTCATCTGCTATAATCCTTTGTTTATCTGATAGTGTCTTTTTCCAGAAGCCTTTTTTTTCTGAAACTTTGTATTTATTTGCCCGCTATATACACCATATACACAGCAAAACAAAGCCTACAAAACATACAGAAAAATAATGTCTGAAAATGTCCAAGTACAAGCACACTAACATAACCTTTTGCAATTGCTTCCCTCCCACCTCCTCCAAATCACGAACAAGTACAGAGACTACCATATTCCTCAAGAGGTAGTTTAACCATCCCATTCCCAAAAAACAATATTTCATATGAATTTTAGCAAAAGTGATGTTTCACTACCTCTACATTTAATATATGTTGGGCATTTCTAAACACCTAGGTAAGACAAGATGTTTCAATTAAGGTCTCAATTTGTCCTTCATATATACACAGCAGTCTTGATTAAACTGCACTTAGGCAACAATAGTTGAAAGTATCTTGAAAATATGAGCATTTAGTCTAGAACCCTCCCTTCTCCACTAATCTGGTAGGCTCAAAGTTTCAGAAGACAATCTTTCCTAGGAATTTTAACACAAAATGTACAAAATTTGTTTACTAACTCTATTTTAATCAAAACTGGCAACTTCTTTAACATCTAGGAAGACCAGATGCTGTAAAAGGACCCATTTATCTTTTACAAACCTTATATACACAGCAAAGTAAAATGAAATGCACAGACATTAAGGACAGTGGTCGCTCGCCTCGCTCTCAGCGCACGAGCACAGCACCCCGTATTTCCTTCTCTTCCGAGGACAGTGCATAAACACAAAGTGCACCACTCAAGAGGGTGTTCGCCTCTTGCCCTGCAAAATAAAACTTGATGCGGGTTCTAACGAAAAGAAATTTACAAAATGCGTTATTTTACTACTTCTACCTTCTAACATGTATCAGGTACTTGAGAATATTTAGAAAGACCAGGTATTTCAATAAAGTACTTAGCATTGTCAAAGATCCATAGACAGACAGACAGACAGATGAGGGTGATGAGGGTAATGAGGACTAAAATGCACACACAGAACGGTGGTTACAGTAAGAGCAACGTCTCCTACCTGTCCCCTGCCTGGTACTGGACCTTCTCTCTGTCCTCTGCTCTGTGTCTTCTAACCCACAGAACAAATACGAACAAGTGCCAGCGGTCCGCTGTCCAGGGCCGGGCGCCCCGACCTTCCGGGCGGGTGAGGCCTCCACGTGAGCAGGCGCCTGAGGCCTCCACGTGAGCAGGCGCGTGAGGCCTCCACGTGAGCAGGCGCAGGCGCCCCCGACCGGAAGTGTGCGGTTCTGGGACCGGAAGTGGCCGAGCTCTCGCGGCCTGCTCTCGGCCCTCTGCGGGTCGCAGGCCTCCATCCTCCTCCCCGGGCCGCGCCGCCGCCGCCGGGAGGCGCCCGTCCTCGGGCTGGCTAGGTCCGGGCCTGCGGGCAGAGGCCCAGCCGCGGCCCGTCACCCTCCGGTCGGGCGGCGGGACTGACTTGGCAGCCTGTCTCGGCTCTGAGACAGAAGCCCCGACTCCGAGTGTCCGCAGCGTCGGCTCCTTCTGACCCGGGAGGAGGAGGACTCCGACCTGCCAGCCGTCACGGGGCCGCTTCCATCTCACACGGGGAGGGGAGTCCCTCCCAGACGCCTTCCAGCCGCTGTCGCAGTGGCCTCCCGCCCCCCCTCCCTCCAGCTCCTGCTCTGCACACAGGTCTGCAGTGGGGGAAGACGCGCACCCGGGCCCCCGGAAGGGCCGCTTCGAGTCCGTCCTGTGCGACTGCAGCCTGCCGGGCCCCTGGGAGTGTCGCGTGCCCGTGCCGGCGGCCAGGTTCAACGACACCCTTCTGATGTATCTGAAAATCACGGCTGGCGGGCTGACTTTTCAGTCACCTCTGATGTCAGTTCAGCCCCTAAACGTTGGTAAGTTGTACGTTCAAAGGATCAGAAAGTGAAACGTCAGCCGCGCGTACAGGTTGCAGTTTTCTCTGGCTCCTATCACTTTGCCCAGCACTGTCAATCGGGGCAAGTGTAGTACGGGGGTGTGTAATGGGCAGCTGCTAGAGGGACTTCACAGTAATACAAATGTCTGCAATTGTTACTTAAATTCTTATTTTAAAAACAAGATTTAAATAACCCAAAAAATAAACAAGAAAACAGGAGTTGAAGGGAGGAGTAGGGAAGGGAAAAAAAAATCCAAGATATGTACAGGTAAAAATTAACTATGATATTAACTATGATAATGCGATTGTTATGTATATCTAAAATGTACCAGTAAATCTTCTTGGTTCAAAAAAAAAAATCAGTTTGATTTCCTAGCGAGGCATGCTGGTGCAGGTAACTGAGATGGGAAGCAGGGAAGACTGGATGTGAGGCCGTGTTGAGACACATGGGGTCCGAGATGCCTTTTCCATGCCTAGAGAGGTGGAGTAGGCGGTGGGATGTAGAGTGTGAGAAACAGGTGGGACATAGATGTGGACGTTGTTGGCAGATGGAGTTGTGCAGGAAGACACACCTAGAACTCAGAAAGAGAAGGACCGAGGGTAGTCAGTGAGAAGAAAAGTGTTGTCCTGGAATCACAGTGGAACAAAGCATTTCAGGAGGGCAGGAGCGTGTGGCTGTGTGGAGTGAGGCGACTTGGGGGCTGACAGTGTGTTCGCTGAGGGTGGTGGCCTGGATAGAAGCAGGGTTGGGGGTGAGGAGGAGGCTGGGGAGGGCCTGGGAGGTGGAGTAGAGAGTGAGGAAGGCCACCTCTTTCAGAGGATGTTACTCTGTAAGAAGCAGATAGAGGGAGTGAATATGAAACTGGGATGCAGGGATCCAGGGAAACATACTTTTACATGTCTGATATGAATGCACATTAATACTCAGGAAATGTACAATAGTGTGTAGTTTTAGGGTTTCACTTCACTTTGGTGTCTTTGGTCATGGGGACCAAAGTTTACTGTGTTGTTTCCAGGTTTTAGTATTTAGTTTTCTCTGCTTTAAAGTAATTTATATTTGTAATAATCATGGGATGCCTAATCAGTGTTGGCTAAAGGAAAAGCGGAAAGCTGTGTCTAAATTCCTGAAACTATAGAAAGTGAAACATTTTACTTATTGAAAATAAAATTCAAATGAGTAAGTATTTCATGGTAATGCTAATTTCTGTGTATAGAAGTGATACCCACGGCAGAAACCCACAGGTGCAGACGTGTGTGAAGAAGGGAGGCGTCTTCTCTTCTCCCACTTTGACAAGCTTCTGATTTTTAGTATATGTTTGTACACAAATCATGAAGTTTAACAAATCAGGAATCTTTTTGGGGGGAGTGCTGGAATCGAACTCACAGCCTTGCGCTTGCTAGGCAAGCGCTCTACCACTGAGCTAAATCCTCAGCCCCCAAATCAGGAATCTTAAGTGTGACTATGTGATAAACTTTTTAAACAAATAACATTAAGCAGACTTTTTATAGCAGGAAATCTCAATTATCAAAGTAATCTAATTTACTGATTTATAGTCTTTGCCATGTAAGGGGAAAGAAAAGAAGATATGTGAATTTCTATGATAAATCAGACTCAATACTAGATCTTTGGTTTGGCTCTGTACTTAGCCCAGGAATAAAGTTACCTTTTAAGTAGTTAAAAGGCAGAAGAAGCTGAAAATGCATGTTAATTTCATTTTATTCAGATATGATCGTATTGAAAATTGTCTGACTTAAAAGTACTGTCCTTTTTCCTTAAGTGAAGCCTGATCCATTGGATTTGCGTATGGAAATCACAGAGGACGGTAATTTAAATATTTCTTGGTACAGCCCAACACTGGTACCGTTTCCACTTCAGTATCAAGTGAAGTATTCAGAGAATTCCACGACAGCTACAAGAGAGGTAAGTATATTTTACTAAATGAAATGGAAAGTTGAGAAGCAGCTCTCCCTAGGCCCACAGAAATCAGCCTCTACATGCTCTAAGCATGCATATTCCTTCCAGAGCAGAATGAATTATCACTGAATATCATATTGAGATATTTCATACACACATAGCTCCAAAAACTTTGAACTCATAAGTTTTTACCTCCAGACTACTGATTTTATATTTCAGCCTTCTTTTATATTGCTTGATACATTTGTTTACACACATTGCATGCCTTTTCACTGTGAAGTGTATCAAGTCTTTTTTTACTCATTTGATATGTATCGAGCACCTGTTAAGTGCCAGGGTGTGCTTTGTGAGCTTCAGGTTCTTTGGGATAATGGAAGACGAAGACGGTATGAGGCGTGCTGATGCGATGGAGGGTGGTGACAGTGAGCGGGGCCCGGGGCAGGCCATTTTGAGAGGGTGGCCTCTGAGCAAGAATGTTGTCGTGTAGACGTCTGGGGAGCTGGGTTCCAAGCAGAGACTAGCAGCGTGGAGGGCAGACTGCAGTTGAGGCGGGTAACCTCAGAGACGGCTGCGGGTGGGGAGGGAAGGAGAAGACCGGCAATGGCTTTTTGGGGGATGCGAATACTCTGGCCCGTTGCACTGTGGGACTAAGTGTTGTATAATTCAGAGATATTTTTAGATCTGGGCTAACTTTTTAAGGCTTTATTTTCACAAAGAGCAGCTGGTCATCTTGGGCTGTGTATGGAAAATGCTTTCTCATTTGTATACTGGAGACGGCAAGCTCCTCGGTAGGGGCCATCTGACACTGTTCCATACATTCCTGATGCTTTTCATTATTTTTAGTCTACAGTCTCCCTGCCCCTCAGTCTTAAGAGCCCAGAGAGTTTAATAACATGGAGACTTTTACTGGAAGCTGAGTATTTTCACAAAGCAATTCTTACTTTGCTAGAGGTTGTTTTATGAAGGGTTTTGTCCCAGATGTTTCTCTGTACGTTGTGAACCGGGTTTTGACTCATGCACCACAGGTGATGATCAGGAGCAGGTTCTCAAAATTCTCCGTGTCTGTCTTCTGCGGCCCTGCTGTCTGGGAAGCCTTTTGGCTCTCTCTGCAGCCCTACACAGTGTTCTCTGCCCGGGGTGTTACTGACGGCAGCAGTGGCTGGGCGCTTCCCCTGACTTGGGCTGCATCACCCACGATTCTAAAGGGCCCGTCTTAGTCATCACTCAGTGACAACCTGTGCTGCTCGTCATTGTGACTTTTTCTGGACCCACGACTAATGTGCAAACATTTGCTGCTTGGTCCTTGAGTTCTGTTTTAATTCCGTGGGGGTCAGATAACTCCTCTGAGAGATTTTGATTCTCTGAAATTGCTGACACTTGCTTATGATCAGCTTTGGGAAATGTACCACGCCACCTTGACACTCTGATGTTTTAAAACTGATGTTTGATAGGCAGATGAGATGGTCTCAGCCACAGCCCTCCTGGTGGACAGTGTGCTTCCGGGCTTCTCCTACCAGGCGCAGGTGAGGGCCAAGAGACTGGATGGCCCAGGTGTCTGGAGTGACTGGAGCACCCCTCGTGTCTTTACCACGCAAGGTGGGTCTTGGGGCCGTTTCTGCTGAGGAGAATATATGCTTCCTGACTCTCTGATGTACTGTAGGCATCCTAAATTTTGTGGCTGTAAACAGGGGGATGCATTTTAACTTATCTAAATTTTGAACAGGCGAATTTGTTAATTAGAATTGTGCTGGAGTTCCCACATTAATGTGCTGCCATTGCAGTTATCTTGTTGAATTATTTTTCTTATTAAAAAGTTAATAGTATAAAAGTCCTACATTCAGAACACTGATTTATTGGTAATTCTTTAATGGACAGGCGAAAGCAAAGTGTATTGATTTGACACACGTTTTAAGTGTTACAATTTTATTTTTATATTTAATATACCAAATGAACGAATTCTTTTTACTGTAGATGCTTGCATTTGATGTTTCAAATGAAAAATTTTTGTGGTTTTGAAGACTAACTGAGTGATTGTGGTGCTGGGATTGAACCCAGGGCTCATGAATGCTGGACAAGAGCTTCACCCCTGAACTACACTCCCAGTCCTGGAAGTTATTTTTAGTCAGAGAAGCTGCAGTTTCCTCCCAACTTCCTCATGTGCACAGAGTCCTGAAATAGTCCTTCCTCACCACGGGCCAAGCTGTGATTCCAGGGGCATGTTCAGTGTCCTTTGATGTTCACGTGCACTCAGGTTGGAAATGCCATGTCATGCCATGCAAGTGCCATGTACAATGGCAAGCAAACGTTCACCCCACTTAGCACGACAGGTTTATTGATTCTTTACTATTTAAAAAGCATTAGTCAGTAACATTTAGCATCGACTCTCGGTAAGATATTAGATGTTATTGTAGTCCATGAATCTACAACCTGTGTGTTCAACATCGCCAGGTGTAAAGAGAGTGGGAGATTGATGTGGTGTGTAAGTAATTGCTTAGCACGAAGTAAGATTGTGAGAAGAGCTAAACAGAGTATTGAGCAATCGAGAAATTAATTCTGAAACATAGGACTTCTGCAGGACCGATGAAAACAAAGAAAATTGCAGCTGGGTTATGCTACATCATTAAAATACGTTAGAAGTGCTGAGTCCAGGAACATCCATTTACATACAAATGACTCTAGTTTATCCTTTTTTATGGCTGTGTAGTACTCCATTGTGTAGAAAAACCACATCTTCTTTAGCCATTCATCAGTTGTTGGGCATTTAGGTTGTTTCCAAGACTTAGCTATTACAAATTGTGCTGCTATGAACATGGTTGTGCATATATCACTGTGATATGATGATTTTA